>JBAMYA010028640.1:0-16149 GCA_037176975.1 Arrhamphus sclerolepis | reverse complement strand
AGAATAAGACTATAACAAAGTACAGCACTAAAGTACAGCCAGAGGGAATGATTAGAGAGAGAGAAAGAGAGAGAGAGGGAGAGTTAACATTCCTGTTGACATAGAGTGGTTATGGTTTCTGTGGGAATGTCCTGCGTTCCCACAGTGAACGTGATTAGTTTGAGGTAGAGAGCGCTCTTCCTTCAGCAGCATGCTCTGATGTATCATTGCTCCAATGAGATGGACTTTATGGCTCTTGTGCTGTTAGCCAAGTCAGCCCACATCCAGCCTCTCTCCTTTGTCCTGATCCTCCTACACGTAATCTGCTGCATCTATGGACTGCACTTCACTTCTCAACTCACCCACAGACAGCACACAACAAGCCAAATTCAGTGTGTTGTGTCTTCCTTAGTTGAAATTGGGATGTAAGAAATTTGTTCTGCTTACGTTTCAGAAGAAAAAAAAAGGAATACCATTTGTTGCCAAATATTTACTTCTGGCATTGGTACATTTTCTTCTCTCCTTTGTTTTTCTTTTTCTTTTTTTTTTTTTCCCCAGATATATCCCGGACAGTCTGATCTTTCCAGCTGAGATTTCCTGGAGCCAAGCTTTCAGCTAATTAAACATCTGTTTTATTCTCACACCTAATTTTAAAAAGGTTTTCTCTTTCCGTCTGCCCACAAAAATCACTCTCATACATCACCAGTTGACAAGGCGATGCAATCAGCTACACACCAAGCTCCCAGTGCACCTATATGGCCCATGCAATAAATAGACATAGAGAAAATGTAGTTACACTAATAAAGATTATATCATCATTGCTGCCTCGTAGCATCTGTGTATCATCACTCTAATTTTGTCATGTTAAGTTAATTTCATGATTGAAATAGCCATTTCCATCATCACATTACATGGTGTATAATGTTGTAATTGTAAGTAAGGAATTTTAAGCATGTTGATAATATGGTGTTTAAAATAGTCTTAATAACATTCCCAACATTCCCATATGCATGTAAAAGTACCACTTTAGGAGAATGACAGACTAAATTCTATAGAATTAATACTCTCAGTGCATGTGTACCTTTCTGCAGAGACAGAGGAAGTAACTTAAGATGCATTTGTTGACTGCAGTATGCAGCAATACAAACAACATATTGAAGTGTCTTGTAGGAGAAAAAAAAAGTTTAGTCATAGCTTAAAAAATAAAAACCTCCTTTTCCACTGTGGGCGGCCACACTCCAACCGTCTTCAGACTCTGGCCAAACTTGGGGCTGCCAAATCCTCCTTATGTCAGTTTGTCATGGGAAAAGGCAGCACTCGAGTGTGTGTGTGTGTGTGGAGTAGCCTACATTTGATGCCAAATTTCCATTATCTCGGAAGACTGATTGTCCTAAAGCAGGGATCCTGTACTCCAAGGACCCGCAGAGGTCCCTGCTGGACACCACCCCTCAAAGACAGTCTTCCATGGCATTTCACTCTTCTCTGTCTGCACGCAGCTACACAGATTAGAGGAGCACACGCGCACCCGCCTCCTCAGAAACGGCTCTCGGTTGGTCCATCATTCGGTCATTCTTTATCCCTCTTTGTGGTGGAGGTGGCCGTGGCACTGTGTGTGTGTGCGTGCGCGCGTGTGTCTGTGTGTGTGTATGAGAGAGAGAGAGGGAGAGAGACTCCGGACTGGAGCAACTCGGACGACAATAACGACGATGCCGATAATGAAGACAATGCAGACGGGTTCAAACTCCTGACCGCTTTCCTTCCCACACAGGAGTGGGTCTCTAGCTTTCTTCACAAATCTGTACCTCTTCTGGGACCAAAAGACGGTAGAAATTAACGGATTTTCAGTGGATAACTCGCGTGTGCCTGTAAATGGAGCTGCCTTGAAAGGAAAATCTGAGTTAAGGTCTTTTACGTGGTGTGTGGGACGCTCACCGGAGCCCGTGGTTGCGTAACGCGCCGGAGCTGCCAGTCCTGGAGAGTTGGAGGAAGACGCATATTGCTGTTTGAGAAGGATGAATAACTCACTGAATCTAAGGGTAAGACTCGCCGTTTTGGCTTCCGTGGAGGGGATTTGGGGGGGGGAAGAAACTCGCAGTTTGGGATCAAATGGAAAACGTCATTTGTAATGCGCGTCACAGTTTTGAGTTTATTCAACGCAGCAACGTCCGCGATTTCACGGTGAACCCAAGAGCTGCAGTTTCAAACTCATCAAATTAGCTTCAGATGATTGAGTCATGTCTGCTCCAATAGATGTTTACCCTCCAGAAGCCACGCACTGCCACCGAATGAAAACTGCAGTTTTTAAATAAAATGAAATAAAAAAAAAAAAATAGACTCGCTTTTGTCCAGGACTGCATTCCTGGTTGAACCTGTCAGCACCGACCGTGAATCAATACAGCTTTTAATTTATCTGCAGCTGATTTGGGCAACACAGAGGATATATTTTCCTATTTTTACACTTTTCCTGATGGTGCACATTGCTCTTAAAGGGACCACGCTTTTTTCTGCCCAAGTGCAGAAGGGTTCAAATAGTCATGCTAGATCTGTTCTGAAAGATGGATTTCCAGAAATAATCTGTATACAGTTTATAGTGTAAAATGTGCCAATGTTAATTCGTTTTTAATTATTTGTAAGAAAAGAGTCAGTTGACTGAAATAACATCATCTCAAATTCTGCCAGTGGTAGTCAGATGGAACCAGTAGCAGGTGTTAAAATAATTACATTTCCTTCTAGGCATGAAAGAAATCTTTAATGGCTGTTTTTTTCCTGTATGTCACCTTGAACAGTGAGCTCTGTGGGCAAAACTGAAACATATTTAAGGATATAATAGCTCTCAATTTCATGTAGACACATCAACCAGCCTCCCTGAGGGTGAGCATGTGACAGAAATGACTTAGACGCCCCAGTCATCAATCTTTCCCTTGACTTGGGGATAAATCTGTCCTGAAACGCCTTGAGTTGGCTGCTCAGAAACAGTAGCCACTCATGTATTGACCGTCAGGGTGATTCATTCTAATCAAGTTCTTTATCACCACTGAAACTTTATCACCATCCACAGATCAACCAAACTGCTGAATTCATCCCTTATTTGATTACACTGTTCTGGATGAATAGCTGCTTCATATATGTGTGTGTGTGTGTGTGTGTGTTAGGGAACAAGAGTTCAGATTTTAGTCTCATGTTGATTTCAAAGGTCACAGACATCAACAGATATTGAAAGAGCAGGACAGATGCGATCTTTCCATCGGGTGTAGGCTGTCAGTGTGCATCCTCATCTGTCTGTGAATCCATTTATATGTGTGTGTGTGTTTTGCTCTTACCCCTGTTACATCCAGACCCATCCCTGATCATTTGTACTGAAAAGGTCACTGATGTGCCTCAGCAAGTGCTTATTCATGTTTTCGGTTAACAATTCCAATGCATCTATTTTCTGTACAGTTTACATCTTGTATGCTGCATTTAAACTGATCTAAAAGAGGAAGCATTTCTGTTGCTCCCTTTGTTGTGTTTGCAATTATTCAAGAAGGATCAAAAGTCAGCAGCATCCTGACTGCTAGTAATGGAATTCTTGGCCCTCATCTTACAATCAATAACCATTGGCTGCAGAAGAGTCCTTTTCTGTGCACCCAGCTTTCTCTCTCTCCCTTGTGAAGATGGGTATCACCACTGTTTCCTCTGTTTGCATCTGTTTGTCTTTCCCGCTTGTTTTCTCCCCCAGCCTCCATTCATCTCTGCAGTCACTTTTTTCCTTGCTGTCTCCTCTGTTCCTTCTCTGTTCTGCTGCGTGGCTGCAGTAGAGGTCATTCTGTTTCCCCAGCTGATATTGGTCATTGCATTTTCCCAGGAGGTGGCTGCTGAGACAGAGATAGGTGAGACTCCCTCAGCCTGGGAAACACAGGTGGAACTGCAACCCATTACTCTAAGTTGTGCATGGTTTGACAGCAGCTGTGGAGGAGGAATTTGTGTGTGTGCAACTTTCTCCTTGAGCTAGCTGTCTAGTAGTAGTATAAAAAATGAACCACTTACACTCTCCTCCGCCTCAATAGTGTCTTATCGCCCACCCAATTCTAGATTTATTTTTCTTTTTAATTCAAGCTTATTCATTCACTCTTTTTTCCTGGTCTTTTATGCTTTGTCAGAGTTCTCTTCTTCTGCTCTCACATGACTGAAATATAGTCCAAAGAAAGTAAAAGCAAAACTGCTCTGACATGACACGGTAGTCTTAGAAATGCTCATTGTGGGAATTTCATGGAATTGTATGTATATTTATGTTGCAACAGAAAGATTGTTTGGATTCAGTGGACAATGGCGATAATGGTGGACAAAGATAAAGCTGGCGGATGAACAGAAAGACAGACGATTAGAGAGGGGTGATGACCTGACACGGCGGTGTGAGACTGTCAAGAGATTGATGGAGGAAGAGTTCAGTCCCTCAGACAGATCATCAGACAAGAAGCTAAAGCAGAGTTGTTGGCAGAAGATCCCACTCAGACCCGTTCCATGTCCATCTATCATGTCTGTCTGAGGAAGCAGATGCTGAGCTGTCTGCCTTTTATACAACCCTGTCTGACAGCCAGTCCAGTACCTGCTACTCACTGTGTGTGCTTCTTGTGTGTTTTCCATCATTTTACTCTCCCGCTGTGCTGTCAATCTATGATTAGGTTATGTTTGTTTAGAGGAAACATTCTTTTGTTGCTGATATGAGTAAAACCACAGTATGCGTGCACATATATAGAAAAGAGAAAGTGCCAAGCAATAAGTAAGCCTTCATTTTCCTCACATAGCCCTTTGAAATGCTAACATAGCGATGTGGAGTCAATAATAATAGCAAAGACACAGTGGATCCATTGGGAAATTTGACCCTGAAAACAGAAAATCTTCGATCCGTTGCAGACCCTTATTTAGTGAGTTTGTTAACACAACTGTTTTGGTGCAATGTGGATGGACAAAACCATAAGAATTTGTAAATGATGACATAGTTTGCATTGATTCACATCCTGATTCGCTCCTCTGGGTTACTACATATCCTACCCTGATCCTCCAAACTTATACCTTTTGAGCACCGTTTGATGATAACACACAGATGCACCATATTATTGGCCTGGAACTGAGCGAACACTATTGACTTTGTTGTCCTTCGTATTGGCTGTTATGGAGCCAATGTCTGCATCTAATATTACTGCAATTGTTTGCATGTGGAGAAGGAAAGTCATTATTAAAGCAATCTGTTACAAAAGTTATTCGCAGTGGAGTTCTCAGTCTGTTTGACTCATGCACACATGAGCATGGATGTCGTGCGTGCATACAGATTTTTTTTCTGACAGTGAGTTGAAATACTGATTTGAATGTGGAGCAGTTTTGTTTTAAAATGAACACAGACTAAAGTGGATTTAGCTTCAGATAGAAGAGCTGGAAGCAAAGGGGACAAGGAGCAAGTGGGTCCTACATCTAAGCCCCTCTTTTTTTTTAGTCACACAACAAAGTATCCCTGTTTCATTTATTTCCATTCACTTTAAGACTTAAGGTAAAGTAAAGCTAGAAAACCTGTTGGGAGTAAGCCTATTTCAATTTTCAGTCTGTTTTTTGTTTTTTTTAGTAGTAGTAGTAGTAGTATCATTATTATTATTATTATCATTATTATTATCTTTTGGACAACCTGAATCTTGTCTTTCATTCTTACTACTTTTTCATGTCCAGTTAGCCAGAGAAATTGTTCCTGTATCATAACCAAACTAAAGACATGGTGTTATTATAACACACTATTTTTAAGGTAATTTCATATGTCATTATGTATTCTGAGTTTTTCTTGCCGTTTCACAGCGTTTTGACTCCATAGCAGTGAGATTATGTTAAGTACCAGCATTAGAAATGCTGAGACTTGGCAGGTGGAGCTCAGTCAGCTGTAAGATAAGTTCTTAAAGCTCTATCAGCCCTTTGGAAAAACAAACTGGCAATTTTTAATTTGAAATGTCATTAACTTCTGAATTCATACCCTTGGAATTTGTTATTGAAAATGCATTTAATCGCTTTTTTGTCCATGTTTGCATGCGGTTTGACTGGGGAGAAGCTCCTCTGAATACCACACTGAGCAATGAGTGACTGCCAGCCATTTGCTCTGGAGTATTACCACAGTGGAAATACTTGACCAGTATAGGCCAGTTCAGATATTTTTAGACTGGCTAGGCCAGGAGCCAAGCACATGAATGTTTTTAAAATCAGAATTTTCAAGGATGGGAATTTTCACTCCATTGCCCTACTTTTTAATTCTGGGTTGAAAATCTCTAGTAACATTCAATCAAACGGTGCCTGACCTAAATGCTCTGATACCTCAGTTATCAATATGATAATGGGTTTGCAAAGGCTTATTTAGATGCAAAAGTGTAAATTGCACATGTATGTGCCATTTGGTTGGTGTTCTTTTTCTGTGTATACTGTTTGGTAATACCCCCACTGGCCAGGCCGACTAATGGGATTCAACGTGAATTGTAATGTAAGACCATGCAGGCAGAGACCTCCGCCCATGTCAGCTGACTTACTCTGCAGTTACATGCAAGCAAAAAGAGATTTTAATCTGTTTATGTTGCATTATGCTGACTTGTCTGTATATGTTGTCTCTCCGTAGATGAATGGTTGTGTAAATGAGTGAGCAGAGGTTTGCGTATGTAAATATGCACACCCTCCCAGCACAGAGAATCTCTTAAAGATGTGCTGGAGGGCAGAGATAAAAACAAACACACACACATTTGCTGTGATTTGGTCCTGTCTGTTCTTTTCAGTCTCAGTTTCTCTTATCTGCCTTCTTATCTTTCTGTCACATTTTCTCACTTTCCATCATTGAACTCAGGCATGTTTGGGTGCAGACATGCAAAGCAAGGGCCCAGTTGTAAACATGGACCATTAGTAACCAGAGCTGATGAGAGCCATAAAAGTGGCCTGAGGGTGGAAACCAAGTGGCAGACTCGGGGACTGAGTGGATCTCACTTTGCACGAGTTCCCCATGACATTAATGACCGTCATTTTGCAAGACAGTGAAACCACCACTGCTTTACTACTGATAGCATTTTTCATTCAGCTGCCGATTCTTCTGGTATACAACAAATTATTTTAAGTACAGGGCTGTAAAGTTGTCCTTCAGAAACCGAGTATGCTTCATATAAGAGTCAGTCTTTAAAATTTATTGTACTGTTCAAATTTCTTTAAGATACATTACATGTTGTTGCTGACACTGTGGACCGTTACCATCTAAAACTGTCAAGTCCTGCATGTGTCAGACATAGACAAGTTACAAATATAAGGATGAGAATTTGTCTTCACAATATGTTGGGCCATGATTCTTTAAAACTCAGGCAGTTATACCATTCAACAGACGGGTGGGTGAGATGAACAGCTCCAGTCTCCGGTCATCTTCTAACAATGTAGTATTCTGCTGAGAAACACCGTATTTATTTATTTATTTTTTAATTGCTTAGTTTTTTTTTAATTTGCCTGTTTAAACCAAACACAGCCCTTCATGGCAGCAGCCTAATACGGACATGTGTCCGTTACTCCCCAAAAGCTGCTCAGGAACAGCTTTAGAAACCACTCCCTGAAATCCCCAGATCCCAGTCCAATCAAGCATCTTTTGGATGCACCTGACCAAGCCCAATCCACGTAGGTCTCAGCTTGCAACTCTCATTGCTCAAAGGATTTATTGGCAACATCCCAGTGCCAGACTCCACGAGAGACCCCCAAAAGACCAGTTTCCTTCTCTTAAAAGGCTGGAGCTGTTCTGGTGCTTCAAAGGTGATCTACACAGTTATAGGTTGATAGTTTTAATGATGCGACTGGCTCGGGTATAAGTCTGTGGAATTCTGTTGTGGGGATGAAACATCAGTCTCCTTAAACATGACCCCCTTAATTTGGTGTTTTGGTGGTGGCAGAGAGCACGGTCTGACATGTTGGTCCATAACTAATTAAGACCACTCCCACAAAGCTGTGTTACATCAGAGAATGAAGGCTATAACTCTGTTTGTTTTCACTAAGACTCCCCTGAGGGGATTCGTGGACCCAAACATTAACAGCAGAATGGCCCCCACATCTTAATGGAGCCATGTTACTGTAAGTGCTCGGGGCTCTGGTTTGTCCTTCATAAAGTCACATTTGTGTAAGTGGTTTTCATCAGCGCAGAGACTAGAATCCTCTCCAATTCAGTCATTTCATTTGAAAAACAGAGTCATGTCTCATCTGTCCCCTTTGTGATGATTTTACCCTGGGGTTAAAAGGTACTGGGATATCCTGGGGCACCAGTCCAAGCATGTCAGCCATGTTCTGTTAGAACATTTTAAACTATTTGCATGTCATTTAACACCATTAAAGTGACTACCAGAGTAATCCTAGAAAATGGTAAGGTCAGACGGTTATCCGATTGTATAATGTTAAGCAGGCTGAGGTTAGGCTAAGGCCAGGGTTAAAGTGTCATTCATTCCTGGTGAGAGGCTTGAAATGAACAGTTAAGGGTAAAAATTGCAATAACATAGGAGATGACTTCACATGCTATGCTTATGCTCGTTTATGGTACTAGCTGAGGACTGTGAGGGAATTTAATGATATCTGGTTTGATCGAACTCAGCTCAGAAATCCTGCAGCTTCATGAATATTGTAATGAACTGTATTCACTTCACAGCTCTCACGAGTCGATAGGAGTTCAAGGACACATGCACACACTCCAGTTTGCTTCTATATCTTAATGGGGTACTTCACCGACACAATGCATTTTCAGCCACAGCCATCTCAGTTGAATACCTAGACCTAACCCATATCAAACGATAACTTTAACTTTAAAAGAAGAATACTCCGCCGTAGAGTATATTCTGTATTTTAAAAATGTATTTATCTTCATTCTTCTTTTTAAGGTTAATGTGGCACCTCTCGTCCAACAGAATTCACATGGGCAGCACATGTGGTTTCATACACACGTGCAGCTCTATGGTTTAAATAAAGCCACAATGATAAATAATGTAGAGTGATAAAAAGAAGCCTGAACAGAAGCCTTGGCTATACAGTGTTTCTACATGCAGTATACAACAGATAAAACAACTTCATTTGCATGGTTTGCCAGGTCTGGTTTTGTTAAGGTATATAAAACAGCAAAACAAGTGTTGAAATCTAACTGAAAGAGGACTTTGTCTTAATGAGTAGTGAGGGCCTTTAGCATTTATATGGTCTAAGCACCATTAGAGTTAACAGCATGTTTCCTTGTGCTTGCAGTCTAGTGAAACAAGCAAAGGCAAAAGACAACAGGAAGGAGAGTTTGTCTGGTTTAAAAGCTCGTTAGACTGGCCAAGCTAATTAGCTCAGATTTTCTCAACCCGATTCAGATGAAGAAAGTTTGGGATTATTGAGACAAGTAGTGTCTGGCGGTCTGGCAGCTGAATGCATTCTGTGGGGGCAGGGGAAGGGAGCTAGGTGCATTGATTTTTATGCTGTTTTATGCTGCAAACTAAGTGTTTGGATTGGTTCCTTCTAGTGAAATGTCTGATGAAAGTCATTTTGATTAGAATTATGCAATGAAAAAAGAAAAAATGAGTGTTTTAGTTCAGTAGGAAACCAGATTGTGTTTTTCTCCTTCTCTATAATATCAGGAGGGAAGTTGCCCACACAAATGCTGATATTTTCCAATATTTTAAATTTTCTCATGTTCCTAATGTGTGGAAGAGTTTTAATTACTCCTGTAAAATACAAAATGTATGTGGTACTGCTGATCAGAGCCAAAGGTTTCCAGGACACACAGCAGTCCAGTCCAAGACCTGCCTCTATGTGTCTTTCTCTTCTCCTGAAAGCTTTCATGTTTCCCAGAGGTGTAAGGTGATGTGTCAGTCTGAGACTAGTGACTGTGACACTTGGCACACAAGCTAAGTTTCTTGGGAAAGTAGAAGGATTTGGGTTTTTTTTTCTGTTGTTAATTTTCTTTAAAGCCACCCATCGCAGTGACGTCCACAAAGGAGATAAGTAACACAACCATTTTCACTTCACAGACCAACGGCTCTCTTCAAACAGTAGAAGTGCTAGTTAAAGAGCTGGCTGAAACTCTATGTGGAAACATTAGTGCAGATTTCGGATTACGGTTTCACATCAGTGCATCATTTATGTAATTAATCCCTTTTTCTTGATCTCCCTCTCAGGGGTGTACTTACATCACGCCCTCATTGACAGAGATCACAGTAGTCTTTGATCAAGGTTTTTGAAAGAGCAGCCTTGTTCGCATTTTTTTCTTAAACCATTTTCTTCCCTGCCTGCATTGGCTTCTGGCTCATAGAGAAATCTAATCAGTTAATAATACACTATCAAGTTGTGTAATAGATGGTGGCTGTGTTTCATGCTGTAGTGCACAACACTCGCAGATAATAATACTTCCATTACCAGTAAAGTGCATTGGTCAGATTGCAGTATTATCATTATTACTGCATGTGTTTCTTAATGCTTTAATTTACCTCTTGCAGCCTATTAGAAATTCCAGTTTGCCAATGTACTGTTGACTTGGAAAAAGAAATGGCTCAAGTCAGTAATATCTCTCAACTCTGTTCTGTTCCCCTCTTTCGGTGACGATCTAGTTCATCTTTCTTCAATTTGCAGCCATGAAAAAGCGATCGCTATGTAAAAACCGCCCAAGAATTTAATTAATACCATTACATTTCCAGCAAATACGCTGTGAGAGGAGTGGTTGAGATTTGTTTTCCCCCAGCCTTTTAATGGTGTGAGAACGAGCATGTTTTGTTGTGCTTCTTCTTGGAGTCTAGCCTTTGAAATCAGAGAGGATTTACTGACCACGTCATTATGTTTCAACACAGCATTACTCTGTTTTAAATACAGTCTACTGTTTGTAGTATTTTTGCTCTACCTCTCTTATTCACGCCAAGCTACCTAACTTGTTCATTGTGAACCATTTTCCAAAACACAGGTATTTATGAGTGTGGTCTGGAGCCCCTATGCAGTGTTTCATATATCTGTACTCTGCTGGGTTGTTATTTCTATACTTGGAAGACCACACACAGTAATGCCAACATGCACGTGCACACAAACGTCCTGTTATTATATCACCTTCACATTGCCTTAAATAATTTAGGGGTCTGTTTTTCCTGCCTGCTCCTCCTCCTCCTCCAATCTCTGAAAGTTCTCCTACATGAAAATGAAAAGCTGGGCTGAAAGTGCACACAGCGTGTACGACGAGTCAAGCTTTAGTGTGCCTATAAATTTCTGAAGTGATCACTGCTTGGCAGACTCTGAGATCCCTGTGCTCTCTCGTAGCTCGAAACAAATTTGTTTTATAGCCTGGTATACACTCAGCTGTTTCTCTCCTTAGGGCCTGCTGCTTCCACCTAAACAAAAGCACTTGCAAGCGCAAAGAGCACACACGGACCAAATATATACTGATTGATTTCTATGCATGCGGGTATATTCTTCCACACCTTGCATACACTTGTAACATGATATACATGACATGCATACTATTTGTCTCTTTAGGACTTTCTGCACTGACTCTGCCTAGCGTGTTTTGTGGCTCAGATGCAGTAAAACACCCTGCCAATGTGTCATGACAGCTGGCTGCAAAATCACTTGGATGCAGTCTCACAAACACATGTGGACAAGGACTTGCGCAGTTGTGCCCATACAGTAGTTTTCCATGCAAGAAGAGCTGAAACAGTTTCTATTGTCAGCAGATAATTGGATGCATAAGTTGCCGGGAGGAGGGAGAGTTCACTGTGCAGACTTTTAAGAGTAAGTGAGTTCACTGTTGAAGCTCTGTAACAAACCACCTCACTGATGACATCAGCCTCTTTACACCTATAGACCAGGGTAAACTGGGGCATTTTGCCCTAACAGGCCCTAGGGCACATGTGTGACATCATGTGCTGTGCAGCCAGCTGCCTCATCATAAAAGGTGATTGCGAACACTCCACTTGTTACTGCTTCTCTCCCCCTCCTCTTTGTATTCCATGACCAGTACCAAACCAGTTCCCTTCGCTCTTGTTGTGCCCTGACTTCCCAGCAGCAGCTGGAGTCCTGACACTGGGGGGATATTGTTTTGTGAATGGGATCATTGTTTTTCAGTGGTTTGGGATTGCCGTGTGATTTGTCTGATATTACTGCTTAATCGGCCTCCTCTCTGCGTGTTGTATGAATCATCGTTCATCAGCGGATGCTTAGCAGTGTCAGGTGCATCAGTGTTTGTCTGTGCAGGACAGTAACAGCATTCAAGTCTGTTTGATGTATCCTGACATGTATGAATGATAGCTTTTATCAGTCCACTCTTCTTCCTCCATCTGTCTTCGCTGTCCCGCTAAGCTCCAGCTGTGTATCCATACTCAGCTTTGATTTTATCTTTGACTCTAACCCACTCTCAACTAATTTGCCACTTATGTGATTCATCTGTTCATTCATCTCATACTCTCAACTGTTCCCTGCAGCTCTAAAGTGCAGCCGTGTTCTGTGAGAGGGAAAGTAGCGGAAGAGGGTGGAGAGAGGCGAGGCACATAGTTGTGGCTGACTAATTGAAAGCCAGCAGTTTGGTCAGTAAAGTCCCAACATATGGGAGTGGTCAGGAATTTGCAAATCTTTGTTTTGTCTGGGTGGATGTGCAATAACGACAGATCCCATTTGTGTCAATCTACACATCTGGCTACGATGATCGACTGATTGTAGCAGTTATTATAAATATATGAACTTTTCATTCGTTTTCATTTTGATCGTGTGTATTCGTGCGTGGAAAAAGTTGTAGTGAACTGCGATCCTTGTGTTGTTATTGTCCACTTCTCATGTTTCTTTTCTTATCAGCTCCTTTCACTCGCTCTCCAACCAGTTTTCTGTTTTGTTTTGTTTTTCTTTGTATTTGGTCACTCAGCTGTTGTGTTTTGTCTGGTGGTATGAGCCTGGACTGACCAAGGGGGAAACTCGTCTTTACCTTGTGGATACAGTCATCTTCTTTGTGTCCTCCTGCTCCTTTACAGAGAAGACAGATGGGACTACAAGTGTTACTAATGGATTTTGTCTATGTGAACATTTAAGCTGTGGAGAGTGTTATTGTGCACATGGCTGTCCTGTACTAATTTAAAAGCCTATATGTATTGGCATTTCTGAGAGGTAATGTTCTTGGTTAGAATGACATGATGTAACTGAATACTATGGGTAAAGAATTACAGAAACCTGCACTGTTAAATTGTACAGTAGTGCCTTAAACCTTCTCCTGGGTTGTGATTCCTGCCATGCCACATGACCATTGCTTGACTGAAAAAATATAGACATAGTATATTGTAGTATGAGTCTTGGAACTTGAACAGATGAGTCTTTACCTTCCTGTTGTGACTTTCATTGCCAACATGCTTTTTTAATATGTATTTATTTTATTTTATTTTTTTTTTACAAATCGAATGTGTGTTAAACCTGACCTTAAGGGCTACCTGCATGCTGTAACTGCAGGCATCTGTGCTGCCTTGTGGTAGGGGTCAGAGGTCAAGGGTCACTGATCTGAACAGGAAAGTCTACTCATGCAGAACAACACATCGTAAACAAACCATTACGCACCATCTGCAGCGGCGTTAAATCCCCTAACAGTGTTGTTTGTGTAGCTGTGTGTGTGCTAGTACCCCTGTGATCTCACACGCAGACACACAAGTGATGATCAGCACAGCTAAACCGGGACAGAGAGGTGGCAGAGAGGTGACCATCTGGCATCTACTGAGGCATCAAATTACCTGCTAAAAGGTTGCATTAAGCATTATGCGTGTACGGTGCACAGCAGCAATCAAAGTTTTCTGCAGGTAGTTCTGGATGCATTCAACCACTTGACGCAATTTTTGTTATTTTAGCAGTTCACCAAAACATATTGAAGTCACAGTTGCCCAGTGAATGCAGAGTTAAAGTCTGCTTTAATTTGAGTTGGCATGGCTTTAGACTGGATCTGGTGTACACACTGGGTGCTCAAGGTTTAGACTCTTTTGAGTCTCTTTAAAATCTCCCACTTATTGCTACAACTATTTCATTTACAGTGCTTTGTTTCATTACCTTGACAGCAGATTGGCTGACACGAGCAGACACCTTTTTTTTTTTCTTCAATGTTCAGATTTCCTTTTCCTACATTCCTGATTGCTAATTCTGCTTTGTTTGTTTTTTCTCCCACCACTTGTTTCTGTCCAAACCACCTCGGCAGCTGCCCATCCCTTCCTTTGCACAGATATTTCACCCTGTCGGCCTGTCCTCACATTCCTCTGCACTCCTCACCTTAATGTCTTCCCTTGTTTTAACTGACAGCACCAAACTCTTTGTTCTGCTGCTTGGTACCCAACAAGCACTGCATCCCTGTCGACCATTCACCTTCTCTCTTGTCTTCTCATCGTTCTGCCACCCACGCTGCCGTCATCACAGGCAGTCAGCTTTTCTGGCAATGCCCACTGGTCTAACACCTGCCACTCTGAACCCACACTGTGAACCTGTTTGCATTGATGTGTCTATCTGAGAATAGACATAATATCCTCAGAATATTTGTGAGATGTCATAAAAAGAATCATCAACTCACTGTTGCCTATGTGTCTTGTTAGCTGTGTTTATCTCTTGCTTTCGTGAATGTGTCAGTCTGTTGTATAGTGTTATCCTGACATAGAGTCAGACACACGGATTAAAGAAAGATCTAGGCTGCTCCATCTCTATTCTGAGATGCCCAGAAGGAGAAGCCTGTTAATTTAGCTGCTATAAATACAGGGCCTCCTCCCAGCAGGTCACTCTAAGACCTACTGTGTAGAACTGGACGATGGCATCTTAACATTCTGAATGTGTATGTGTGTGAGAGAGAGTATGAATTCCTTCAAAGTTGGGTTGTCAGACTGTAGTTCAGTAGTGTGTGGTGCATAGGCGAGGTACTACCACAAAAAAACATACGCACGGCTTTCTCTTATGCTTTTAAAAGAGTATGACCTCACTGAACATGCCCAAAGCTATGATGCTAATAATGTAGAGGTCTCCTTCAGCACATCTCAAAGATTCTCAAGGATGTTAAGGTCTAGGACAATCTAGCAGTTCCAAACCAAATTTTAAAAGTTTGCGGTTTTGCTGGAGTGATGCGGACTTTGACCCTAATGAAACAGATTAACGTATTTTCCAAAATCAAGCAATGTCTTTCAGGATGGGTGTTTCATGAATGAGAACCAATTCAGTGTATCCTTTTAAGGCTAAAAAAAAAGAAAAGAAAGAAACACTTCCTGCCATCTGAAACAGATGAATCTATTACTCCCTGCAATAGTTTTTCAATTGGAGCTTCTTACTGTACTTGTTTACTTAGTTATAACCAAGAGGGGATTTTTATTTTGCCCTATCCAAAATAGCCTCTCATCAGTCAGTGTCACAAACATGCATTTATATTGCCTGGGAGTGAAAAAGTCCGCTTATGCATATTTTTGTATTATATTTGTGTATCATTTCACTAAATAGAACCAACAAAATTAAGCTTTCTTTCTAAGCTTTCTTAGAATTCTCTTGGAACCGAGCAAAAATATTTTGAACAAGTAGTAATTACTGTTTGAACAAGCAGTCACTTGTGCTGCTCCTCTCATCTTCACACAGAGAGGCAGACCTCGCATCTCTGCTTAACTATCACGATCAAATTAAAGCAGCAGGCAAATAACGATGAGGCATGGAAACTTAGAAAGATGTGTATGTGAATGAGAGGGGAAAAATTCTGGCTTTCTGTCAGTAATGCAGTTGACAGTTAAGTGTCAGAAATATAATCTGCATTTCCTGCAGAATCAGATTATACTTGCGGCGCTTATTCTTAATAACATAAAATTATCAGTCACCCAGTCTCAGTAACTCCATGACTGCATTTCCAGGAACTGGATGATCAAGGATTTTTTGTTATCGAGGATCGAAGTTTCAGAAATCTGATACATCACCTGGGACCTTAATTTACAATATTGACAAAGAGATGTCCTGTTGCAATATCAGCCAATCAGAATTTTTTTATTGTTTTAAAAAGTCTTGTCTCATGTCACAAAAACACAACCTGCTGAAAGCCAGTCCCAATGCACTAGTTTTATACCACAAATTTGGACATGTGATCTCAGTTTGATGTCCACGTTAAGTCTGACTGCTTGGATTTTTTTTTTTCTTTCCCTTGCCCAAACGGGACAACCAAAAACAAAGGTG
>JBAMYA010028629.1:0-15000 GCA_037176975.1 Arrhamphus sclerolepis | reverse complement strand
AAAACATGCAGTTAAACAGCAAGAAAGATAAACATAAAAAAAGAAGAAAGAAAACACATAAAACAGCAAAAGACCTCAGAGAGGCACATACTTGTGTGTCTTATCCCTGAAATGGCATGCCGAGGACAGCAGCGACTTTGCGTGCATGAGCAGAAGGCCTGGCAGCGTTTTAACTCTGTAACTTTGCATCACATCTTACGAGAGATGAGAGGACTGAGAGCCAGGCTAGGGGTCAAAGGCCGAAACCGAGCTCTCGCTGAGCTAAGATTGAATTACAGACGTCTGAACCCCCTGACACTTCGCAGCGTGATGAAAGGCTCTGCTGACTCATTGGAAACCCCAAGAAGAGGTTATTTATTTGTCAATGTCAGGCTTTTAAAATTAGAACAAAGAGAAGATGAAGGAGGAAGAGGACATCAGAGAGTCTCATATTTGCTCTTGAGTCATGCAAACACTTGTGGAAGCATGTTAATCCCTCTGCCCTTTCTTATAGTTAAAACCAGTATTGTCCCCATGAACATTGTTTTATTGTTGGTTGGTAGCATCAAAACACAGTATTTTATGAACAACCAGTCATCCCAGTTTCATTGTGGTTTCCTCAGATATTGAGAAATTAATTGGAGGCAATTATATTTTCTACTTCTATATTAACAAAAAAAAGCACTTGAGACCACATTACAGAACCAGTTGATGTGGGTCACTTTCATCTGTGTTCAGCAAAACACACTTATGAGATAAAGCGTTTGTTCCTACAAATCCTCCTATTGTCTAACCGCTGTTTGTCATGTGCGTCACATGCGACCCCAGTAATCTTTTTGACCCTGCCAATCTGTAGGTGGAGACATTCTGCTGATAGACAGAATATTTTTCTATGTTGTTGTAAAGACTTGATAAGTACCTTTGGCTACCTGATAACCCCAAGTGGGTTAAACAAAACCGCTGACAGTAAGCGTTCTTCACGTTCCTGCAGCAGGAATGTTCAGCCTTTCAGACTTTGTTTACTGGAAACCCTGTGTCATCCCCATGCATCATATCCTGGTGACAGGCAAACAACTCCTCCGTAAGGTAGCCTACTTTGAAGTAAAAAAACAAACAAACAAAACAAAACACTGGATGCTTCTGAGAATTGATGCATGGCAATGTAAAATTCTATGAGTGAACTTGTTGATGGATGCATGTTGTAATCTTTTTCTTTGGATCCTTATCTTAAACCACTTTACCTTTGTCTGTAAAGATCACCTCTTTTTTTTTTTTTAATTAACTTTGTTCACTCAGCCCAAGTCCAGTTCAAGACAGCAAAGAATCCATGACCCGAACATGTTCTCAGTTTGCTTTGATCCAGTCTTCTGTACTCTAGTCAGAGTGAGTCAATACATTTTTATTTTCTGTAGCTCAGCTAGGCTGTTTAATTAGACCCCCCCATGCACGCTAATGTAATAATTTACCAACCAAAGCATATCAAACTGCACCACAGTGAGTGTTGTTGCTTTGGTGCTGCCCGTGTAAGTGCCTGCTTTAATCTTGCTAGAAGTGGGCTTTTTGGGTTGACTCATTACAACCTCAGACCAAAAACAATAGATAGTGTTGTACTGAGTACAAAACAGAGGTGAAGGAGAAGCAGAAAAAGAAGAAAGAAAAAAAAAAGAAAATTGAGAAGGAGGAGCCTGCAGCATAGGTTGTGGAGAGAAGAAGAAGAAGAGGAAGGAGAGTATAAAACAGATAAAATATCCAATGTAAAAAACAACGATCAAGGAGTGTTAGGATATGAGGTAGGTAAGGACCCAAATTCAGAAAATGAGAGAAGCAGGAGTAATCCATGATGTATTTAAATCGATAAAAAAGAAAAAAATGAACAGAACAACCAAAATCCAAAACAAGACAGACACCAAGGGGTTATTTCATGAACATAGCTAAAGAAAGCCAGGCTGAATCAAGAAAGCCTCGCTTGGCTAAGCGTTATCTGCAAATTAAGCCTAAAATCATTCCACTAACGCATTTCAGCTGCATCTAATCAAGGCTAACCTGAGCGAGGCTTAAATAGCATGGCAATGTGCGAGTGCCCGTGGAACGTAGGAAGCCCTGACGAATGGATGGCAGAAAAGGAGAACAAGAAAAGTGTCATCATCATCTCAGCAGCTGAACAAAGAATCCTGATGGAGTTTTATGAAGATTTTAAAAGTGTCACAACCAAAAACAGGTAGCTGTGATCTAAGAAAGTGAGGGCAATGGTATGGCAAACACTTGCTAAGAGACTGAATGTGTGAGTTATACAAGTTTATGGCTGGAGCATAGTCGACCATATATATAAGATACAGCCTCAATCAGTGGATCATGAGTGGATCATGAAGTCTTGATTTGTTGACAATTTCTTGCACATCTTCCCCAATTTCCTCCTTCTTCTCAGTCAATAAAGGTCACTAGAGCCAATAATATCTTTTTTTTTTAAATAAAAAGGTAATAACAGTTTCATACCATTGTCAATTGTTACATATTTATTTCACTCTCCTCATGTATTTATGGTCTCCTCTTTGTGTTAGAAATTTATTTATACATTTATATTCACAGGGGTGTCATGACCTAACATCATTTTGAAAACTATAAATTATCTTTATCCATTTAGCATTACACTTGCTCTAGCTTAAACTGCAACTGTGCTAAATTAAGTTTTCTTTTTAGTTTTACTTGTAACACAATTTACATTTTATACAAAATCTCAAAGTGCTCCGAATTTAAATCAAGAAAAGCATAAAAGCACAATTTTGTAGGGTAACTATTATTCAAGTTACTCTAAATAAGCTTACAGGTGCTTCTTAAATGTCTCCACCATCTGTGGCACCCTCAGGTGTTCAGACAGGGCGTTCCAGAGCCATGGAGCAGCACCCCTAAAGGACCTGTCCCCCAGAGTCTGGTCCTGGGTGGGTGTAGGTTGGGTGTTCATGAAATATGGGACAGAGATGTAATAAGTTATTCATTCGTTTTAATTAATACCATGTTTTATTTTCATTCAATTTCATGTTCAGTACTTATATAGTTGCATTTCTTTAGTTGCACTTGTACTGACTGTTTATTGGTGTTTTTTTGAAACAGTGGAAGTGGTGATGACCACAGGTTTTTTTGGTTTTTATTTTGTTTTTGTTTTTATATAGAAGAGATGAGTGGCAGGAGCGCGGACTTCTACCAGGTGGAACTTTGTTTCGAGCATCTGTTTCGGTCCGTCAGACATTCTTTGAGACACAGCTAAGCTAATCTTGAACGTTAGCCTGCCCAGGAGCAGGCTTGTCCTGCTGCATAAGTTACCATGGTTACTCAGTGGGCATTCAAATGAGCCACGTTGATGGAACTGAACTCTCGCTTAAATCAGGCTAATCGAGATAAGCTAGGCTTTCCCTTAATCCAGCTTCGCAGAATACCCCTCAGGACAAAATAAGAAACAAAACTAAATTAGAGTTAAAACCAGGAACCAGAACAAGAGCAAGACGACACAGTACAGACCAGCAAGGAAGAGAAAGACAGGGCAGTATATGTGGGTAAGAGCTGATGAGACACAGGTGGAAACAATCAATGGAGATGAAACAGAGGAAGTAAAGCAGAACAAAACCAAACAGAGAAAATACAACAGGAAGTAAAGGAAAACAGCAAAGGGGCAAATACAAGAAAACAAGAACACGAGACAGGACTCAAGAACAGCAAAAAGAAAAACTAAACATATATAAAAAAAAAGAAAACCCAGATTCTAACTAACACACCAAACCATATCCAGATCCTAACTGGAGCAGGGGTCAAATAAAAGTTCCAGACGACAGCTAAACAGGTTATCTATGAATGACAAAGGCCGTGCAATTAAGGTGAGTTTTATTTGAATGCAGTGATGGCTACACATCAGGTAGCTGTCACTGAAAAAGCACAACTTTATTTTTCTTAGCAAAGACTGTAGCACATGTATGTGCAAAATGGCCTTGATTGATTTCTGTGGCCCATTTCAGACTCTGCAGACCTGTCAAGATTTGGATTTATCCACATCTTGAACTGGTGTTTCACCTCTCTAACTAAATATTTTTGAAAACCATCATGTATTAGTGGTTTCCCTCCCGCAATATATATACTCTTTGCAAGTGAGCTACATTTAAATACAGTACACTCGGTACTATGTGTTTAACCAAGTAGCTGAAATGTATATTTTGTCCGGGTACAGTCAACATAATTAAATCAAACTTAATATGGCTATAGCCGCCAACTTTTTTTTTGTTTTTTTTGTTTTTTTTCGTTTGTTCTTTTTGCAAATATTCACTGGTCAAGCCTCTGACAACACATCTAATGCTACAAAGAAGAATACACATGTGACGTGAATGCTTAGCATCAGTGCTGATTATGTTAGCCTCTTACTGGCTGGCTGGTGTTTGCTCTCCTTCTGTCATAAAGCCTAGATGAGGACCATTAAGGGTGAGAAGTGTGCAGTATTCCAGAACCTTTTATCAGTGCACTATCAAGTTAAACATTGTGCACTGCATGTAATGTTGTGAATGTCTTTTCTCACATTATGTATTACGGAAATACACGATATGAGATGCAGATCTTATCCGCGCAGGGAAAGCCCCTCTAAAAGACTTGTTTCCTGCCGACTAATTGCTATCTCACATCATATCACTATTGAATTAAACAGTATGGTTTAAAGTAAAACAAAGACTTTACAGTATATCCATCTGAATATATTGTCTGCAAACCCACAACAGCTGTTTTTTTTCTTAAAAGACTAGTGTGTTTTCATGCACAGTTAAGTTGAGTTGACCATGCCAGTTGAGGCAGAGTAAAATTATTCTGCCATAAAAAAATTCTTGGCTAGATTATGTTTCTATTTGGACAAAAAAAATCTTGAAATACGACTTTACTTTTTTTATTTTTTTTGAATTTTTAGAAATCAGTTTTTGTACTGTAGCTTACACATTTGCATATAATCTGTCTACTTTTGGCACTCATCATTTTTAGCTCTGGTGAATCCTACACGTACCAGATGTGTCCCAAAGTTCACAAAATTGGACAAATCTGGGTTTTGGTGTGTTTTGTTTGCCACAAACTATATAAACTGATGTTGATGTAGGACATGGCAAATGTTCTTAGCACCCAAAGGCACCCCAAAATTGAAGACTTGGGTCTTGTCTGATGGGGCGAGTGTCGGCAGGCACACTCACCTTGAGTCAATATCATCAGTCAAGGCCAAATGCTGGGAAAAAAAATGCAAAAATGGGCTAAAAAACATTATTTGCTATTTGTTGCCCTGCTGTCATTTAAGGTCTCAGTTTCTCCCTGATGCTGACTCTTCCCTTTCTCATAGCAAATCTAAAGGTAGTTAAACCTAGCTAATGTACTGTTTAACACAAGTGTCTGACGTGGAGGAAATCAGGCCAGTTTGAAGGCCAAGCTCTGGGCCAGTGGTTGATGAGCCTGGTCCTTGGTCTGAATTCCTGTGCCGTATTTTAGAACTCTCAGTCTTTCCCTCTGTCCTTTCAATATCTCTAAGTTTATAAAACTGCTTCAAAAATAAGAAGACACTGAGTCAAACAAACTCAGAAGACAGAAAAATCTGGAGTCCAAAAAGAGCTTTATTCCGTGCAGGTTATAAAACTCCAGTTATTTCTGCAGAGACAACTGATTTTTACAGCAAAACAACAAGTTATGTACCTTTGACTAGAGGTGTGTTTAGTGCCGGGCTGGTCGTGCCAAGCTAACCTTACTGGTACCTCAAATGTAGGGCTAATGCTATTGGTGTCTCCAGTGTAGCCTTTGGGGTGGTTTCATCCTTGGTACTTTTTCATGATTGAATGTAGCCTTTGGGGGCCTGGCTGGCCCTCTCTTACAGGTACACTTCAGCTGCATACATATTCTGCATACATGTTTTGTGTTGTTCGTACTGCTTTCATATGAAAGGGCTTCATATTTCATTGCAGTGGTAAATGTTCAATACCAAGTGTGAAAACAGGACTAATGTACCTCTGTTGCACCTCAGTGCAACTTCATAGATGGAATGTAGGAGCGGGCAATTAGCATAGCATGTTTGTGTAAAGTCCTGTCAGTTTGGCTGAAGACACCACTCTTAGCAATGGTGTTGGTGTCAATCATCTGATTCTTCTTTACTGGTGTAAGCACCTGCTGATAATGGTACCATATGCCATTGTAAGCGTTTTGTTCCCACTTTGACAGCAGCTTCTTAATTTTAGTGCTAATTGTTTTGCATTTGCTGTTGGAATATCACTTCAGAGCTAAGTCAAAATATCAAGAATAAGTCTACGCTTTGGTTTTGCTTTAGTAAAAACGAAACATCGAAACAGCCAAAGAAAGCAATGACAGAAGGAAACGAGGAGAAGAAAACGAAAGAGCTACTGAGCAAGTAAATCTCGAGCAGGCTTTCATTCAGTGGCGGGAGCTAAAAGACAAGACAGGATGCCAGCTGGATGCAGATCCCTCCTTGTTGCTGGACAAGTAAGTTTGCGACATGTAAGCTGATGCTGGAGTTGCTGCTCATATGATTTCTTTAGGCATGGTTGAGAAATCAGAGTTGGTGACTCATTTGTTAATCATCAGAAATTTTTCCACTTGTGACAGGCAGTGTGTCATCTAACACACACTAACGTCAGCTAATTAGTGACTAGTCACTGTACGAAGCGGCGAAGATCAATTCTGAAGGTTCTGATGTTTTTTTTCTTTTGTTTTAGGATGGATAAACATGCTGATACTGATGTGGGCTGATAAAATGGCAAATAAAACAAAAAACAAAAGCACACACATGACATGAAAAAGCATTTTTCACATTCAGGCAAGCTCATACCAGTGGGGCCCTTCAAATTAAATAAGCTTAATTGCTTAAAATTGGGTTTTTAATGACTGAAATCCATAACATTCACACACAGAGATGGTTTGCTTTACCTGTTGCACCTGTTGGCGAAGACAATTGGACTGTAAGTAAATGGAGAGACGCAAAAGCCAGTTCAGTTACGACTGTAAACATGCCCTCTTTTTTTTTACTACTGTAAACATGCCCTCTTTTTCTTTTAGTAAAGTTAATGTTTGGCATCCTTTGTTTGAAGGTGGCCTTTAAAAGGTGATTAATAGTAAGGATGCTCCAACAACGGACGGTTGTACCAGAAGCTGTTCTGTGTTTGCAAACGAGGGAACAGGGTGGAGTGTGGTTGATTGTTGAGATGCTGATCTTCTAAATCTTTTAAAATTAAACACTTTTTTTCTTTTGTACCTTTGTCCAGTTCAATGTGTACATGTTTAAGTAATTTAATCCCCACTTCTCATTATCTTTTAGTCCTACTTTGAGTAATTCACACTAGTAAAATGTTCGTCGGACTAATAAAGTTTCATCTATATCAACTACACTTTTATTCTTTACAGTCATGTCAAACACAGAGATTGTTTTACAAACTACCACTGCAGCATGCAACAGTTAAGTGGCAAATGTAAAATTTATATTTTTGGCTTTATAAATGCAGATTGTGTTTTTATTTTCAACACTTTAGGTTGAGAAAGAGGAAGTCTGTAAGACCGAGAGAGGGACTCATGAGAAGCAACTGCTGCTGTTGTTTCTTTCTTTTTCATCTTTTTTCCCTTCAGCTTTACTCTACATTGTCCAAACATCTTCTCAGATCTTGTACAAGATAATTTCCTGAAGCTGAAATGTTTCCCATCGCAGGACTTAAATCATATCAAAATGTTGGAGGTCTGCTGAACCCTTTGGCATGTCTACAACTACTACAAGTCTAGTTTATGACATGATCACGGGTCAGTATTTGCGTGACACACTCAGACATTTCTTTTTTTTTAAGAAAAGACAGAACAGCTCCAGGGTGGCAGGTTCAGACACATAAATTCACATGCTAATTATCAGTGAAACGAAGGAGAAGAGGGAAGAGACTTAAGGTGTGGCCGGGACGCACAGACTGAGACACAGAGCTGTCCATGAAATCTTCAAAGTACCTTTCTTCTCCCCGTCTTGTTTTACCCTGTCTTGACTGTCTGGCTCATAGAACTTTCTCTTTTTCTTTTTATCTTTTCTTTTTTTTTATTTTTTCAGTATCAAGATTTCCCATCAGTGGTCCAACATAAATCATCATAATAATTTCATCGTATGAAAGTGATTTTCTTTTCTTTTCTTTTTTATATGAAAGTATCCTTGAAAAACTTTGTGTTTGCAAATGGGCAGAATTTTCTTTCACACAAAAAAAAAAAAATAGAAAGAAATTCTGTTTTGAATGCTAAACAAGAAATCACAATGAAAAACACTTTCAAAATAGGATGTTTTGACAAGAAAACCAGATGAGATAAAACAGGGGAGCAGAAGCTAAACAACAAAAACTGAACCAAACAGAAGAACCCAAAAGACATCAAAACTCCGAAAGAAACCTTAACCAAAGTATGTTGAGTAGCCTATTAAACATTCAGATGAGGGCCAGAATATGTATCTGGACTTCTTTACCAACATAAAGGAGTCTGAAAATTTATCCACGAAAGCAGTGAAGGCAGTTGGAGTTCAGCACAGTAGAATTTATTAGTCAGAAATGATGTAAACCCAAGTCTGTTGATATTCAGCTGCTCTGCTTGTCCTTACTTTTCTTTCTTTCTTTCTTTCTCGGCTGATGTTTTTGAGCAGGAAAAACCTCATCTCCCCGGCAGTAATGGTGTCATGGTTGTTATTGTTAGCAGTGCTCCACACGCTGTGGTTTCCATTGGCCAACTCTAATGGTGTCAGGCTGCACCCACATGGGCAAGTTAAGACAAGTCCAGCAGAGTCCAGGCATGTCCAGGCAAGTTTCACGACTGAACTCGAACAGCCCCTTGAACTCCATTTGAGCTATGTATTTGAACGCCGTTATTTCCAAGGGAGCTGTAATGCACATTTTGTACTTTTTTATAATTCATGAGCACCGATAATATGGCTCATACTTTGTGTTTCAGTATACTGGATCAGCTTCAAAGATCAGCCTCTCTACTCCAGCAGCTACTGTCTAAGAAACTGCACTTTCTTGCTGTGATTTGTTTTTTGATTTTCCTTACACGAGATTGAAAATTTAGAGCTTACAGCTGCCAGTGAATGATGCTCTACCAGTCACAAATCAGCCTGACAATTAGTCAATCAGCAGGCCACTTAGTCACTTGTAGATTCGTCTGAGTCTGTCACGCTGCCAGTTAGTTACTCAGACAGCTGGAGCCTGAAGTCAAGTGACTATTGAGGCAGAATACACAGTAAAACTGACAGTCTGTAAAAAAAAAAAAAAAAAAGGGGAGGGAGTAAGAATCATAATATTTCAGTTGATTAGGTTTCAATTTCTAACCACGATTCTTTAGCTGCATTAAATCATTTTGCAGCTGTGATTTGGGACTGAATGATTTAAGTTGTCAACATGAGGCAAAAATAGAGCACTGCTGTCTCATGTTCCTCTGAGATTTGAGCTCATTGCCAGAGCTCCTTTAAAACTGTCAGAGATTGAGTTTGTTTTTACCATGAAGTGATTTAAGCATCTGTCTTCTGCTGAAGCTTTCAATCATTTCATCACCCAGCGAGCATGAAATGGAACGCTTTTATTCGCAACTTTGGTATCTGTTTAAAAACAGTAACGTCTTCGCTTATGAAATAAGTGCTGGTGTTCATGTTGCTCTTGTTTAGTTTGACTGTGATGGCGAAAACATCAACACTTTAAAACAACATAAATATAAAAGAACATGAACTTTGGGAGTACTCGGTGCTGATAATGAACTTGCAAAACAGATGCGGCGTGTGTTGCAGCGAAACCCTCCACACTAACTTGTGCTCCAGCCAGGCACTCACTTCATGTTCTCCATCTCACAGTCCTCACCCCTCGGGGACAAAAGCTGGCGGGAAGCCCTGTGTTTTTGTCTCAGACACGCTATGCCTGTCTCACACTCATGGCTACTCCTGCTGCAGTGCTCCGGCTCCAGCCAATCACAGTGCAACTCAGGTCGCCGCAGAGGCCAGACAGGGCGGTGCCCTCTCTCAGAGTCTAAGAGGAGCTCACGTGAAACCTGTTTATTTGTAAGAGGAGAGATAGAGAGTATGAAAAAAAGAGAGAGTGAGAGAGAGAGGAAAATGAAACGGAGTGCGTGTCTGTAAAATGAAGTTGGGAAAGTTTCAGTTGGCAGCAAGGCAGAAAGGGGGGAGAGCAGAGGAGAGGAGGAGGAGAGGAAGACGGCGCTGGACTCTGCGCTTATATTATAGATATTTCTATTCATCACCTGTTAGTCATTGCTGTGGCTCTTAAAGTGCACACATGACTGAAACTACGTTTTATTATAAGCTTAGCCTGCCTAAAACTGTGAAACAAACAAACATGTTTCATATCAATTTCAGTGTCATCTGAGGTAAAACAGCTACAGTGTGAAGGCAATAATACAACTTCTAATAATATGTGATGAGAGATCAACAAAACAAAGAAGAAGAGACTGGTGGTGATGCTCATATGGTCTATCTGTCCTTTGCTAAAAAAAAATAAAAACAAATACAAACAGCAGAAAAGGAAACAGAGGAGAGATAATATTGATAACTAAAAAAGTTATTGAGTTTATATTGACAGTGTGAAACTGCTAACTTTAAGGTGGAGTGCTGCTGGGCTACTACGCAACAGGAAAAAATCAGCACAATCAGACTGAGAGAAAAACAACATGTTCAGGAAACTAAGCCATCTGATGTGGTTTACATTTGTTCTCTCTCTCTCTCTCTCTCTCTCTCTGAGCTGGAGTTACACTTCCATAAATCAGTCATATTCAGGTGAATATTTACATTAAAACAGTTCAAATATACATACAACATACATCCACTGTGTTAATGAAAGAGTCTCTACTGTACTAATAATTTTAAAATGACCAACTTCTACAGCCTGGTTCATAAAGATGGTTTTGGTTTCCTGAACCAGGTTTCATATCCATTCAGGCCGAGCTCACAAACTGGCCGGGACGGCACATTTGTAAGCAGTTGATGGTCGGACAGTCACCGCTGCGTCGTCATTTGTGAACAACTCAGAGGCACGAGCCTTCTGACCACCACTAACTGCTGACACGTAGCTCGCTGTATTTCTGGAAATGTCGGTAAAAGTCCCATTTGAACTAAAGGCAGTGAGAAAGCACAGAATGGACTGACATCACCATGAGAGAGGGAACTTTGTACAAACCATAACATACCAAAAAACAATTTGAGAAGACAATTATTTTTTATAATTGCAAACAATTTTGTACTTTTTGTCTGATCTGAAGGGGTGTGATGCTTCTATCTAAAATGCTTTTATTCAGCAGCCTGAGGATAGTTTTGATTCAAAGTCTTTTTTTTTTGTAAAGTCAGTATAGTGAGCTCAATTAATTATTTTTATGTGTTTAATCCTTTCCATATAAACATGGTCTCATGTAATGCCCTTATTTATACTTGTAATTTTGTGTGCAACAGGGTTTCATCTTGGTACAGGAGGAATTTTCTCTACATCTGAGACAAAAATGTTTTATCATGAATATAAACTCATGTTCACAGACAGTCAACTGTGTCCGTACCCTTCTGGGTCCACAATAATTAAACTTTAAGAGCATCTTTTCCTCATCTGAGGTTAAGGCACAAATGGATGAAGCTGGCTACTCTGCTACGGGTAAAATAAAGGAACATGGATAAAGAACAGTGACCTTTCTCTGCATTATATTAAACTGCAGTGTCGTAACAGCTGTTCACGTACAGAATTAAACACCTAAAAGTGTATATCAGCATTATTGTCAATTCCTCTTTAAATACAGGACATACAGATAATCAAAAATGTGTTTTGTGATGGAGGCTCCAAA
The DNA here is from genome assembly GCA_037176975.1 of Arrhamphus sclerolepis. Classification (NCBI taxonomy): domain Eukaryota; kingdom Metazoa; phylum Chordata; class Actinopteri; order Beloniformes; family Hemiramphidae; genus Arrhamphus; species Arrhamphus sclerolepis. The sequence continues at coordinate 3,171 of JBAMYA010028629.1, read as the reverse complement.
CTCTCCTTCCAAATGGCAGAAGAAGCAGTGTGACGGGTGAGCGCTTTCCTGGCTCGGTGTGTGTGGAGTTTTATGCTTCCAGACACTAAAAAAAAGTAACTTTTTTTAAGCACTGTTGATTCCACCATTGCTGTCACACAGGTTACATGTAAGGGATTGCCGCCAGTTAATATCCATCAATTGTACATTACTTTTTGTGATGCACGGAGGGATACACTGAGTGCACTATCGGGTTTAACAACTGGCCTGTTGGTGAGACGCCTGGAGGATGCAGGTGAGCCAATGGCTGTTGAGTATCAGTCGCACATGGACCACAACTCAGACATCTTTGTTTTTCAGTTCCATTGAAAGGCACTGAAAGATCCTGAACTTTCACCTGTTTTATGGCGTTCATGCTAGAAGGAGGGGAGGGAAAAAGGTAAAATGATTTGCCTGGTTTATTTGCTATACTGATTCCAGGTATCCTGTGAAAATGGGCGACGGAGCATTGTTTCATTTACTTAGTATTTTATTCCATTTCCTAAAGCCAAACACAACAGAGCTAAATGTCTGCTTTTGATTAAGTTGTATTTCAGGACATGCAGCCAGCTTAATATCAAGAAGATCAGCAAGGATGTTTATATTTGTTCTTAAGCAACAATTCTTTTAATTCCACTAATGTTACCTAAGGGTTTGGGTGAACGTACAGATTCACATCCATAACATCTTAAGAATATGTCAACAAGATTACAATTTCAGTTCTTAGGAGATTTAAAAGATATTGGGATGATGCAGCAATGTTATATGTGTCATTTGAACTTCCCTTTGCATGGACAGCAGTGACTCTGTAACCACGTTGTGCTCTTTGATATTCAAACTTGTTTAGATGCTCTGCCAGACAAGACTGTTTTGTTTCAACTTCCTGCTGAAGTTGACTTTGCTTCTGTTTTTAACTTTGGCTATAAAAGTCAAGGTTAAAAACATTAACCTACAAAATGCACACCAGATAAATAATCAATTCAACCCAGCAAACAACTCTGCAGGCAAAATAACAGACTTTTATTGAAAAATGAAGGTCACCAGGCTGCATATTGCTGTTATAAATCAGCTGCGGTGTACATATCCTGTGTGGATAATATCCTAACTGTCTTCACAGCAGCTCCCTTGGCCATTTTTGCTGCTCCAAGTCCTGGTCAGTGTCCAACAAAAGCACAGGCCCCTTTTTGCTGGTTCCCTCCATGTTTCCATTACTATCACTTCACAGTTCGCATCTGCTGCGGGACTCATTTCTCTGTGTTCCATACAAGAGATCAAAATGTTGTAATAATCAAAAAAAAAAACAGGACAAAACAAAGGTCAGTTGGATTAGGCTACTTTGAATAGTAGATTCCATAGCAGTCTTTTTTTTTAACTATATTAGAAAAAAAGTCACACTCTTGATTTGTTGAAATTTGCTGCACAAATAAACTTGCCTCGCCTTGCCTTATTAGCTTTATTGTACTATAAATGCCATAACTTCACTCTGAGGGCTTCTTTCGCTCACACAGGGAAGAAAAGGGGATGGATTTTCCTCACCATAAGGTGAGCCATGTCAGCATTTAACTTGTGCTGTTATGTTTAGATCGCCCATTATTACATGTATGGAAATCCAGACATGAAGGACAGAGAAAATTTGTTTCCAATGACTTCCCCAGATTCAGTTAATAGACAGTCGCCTGGCTGCAAAGACATCTTTTTAAGTGCTTGCGCATGGTGTAGAAATAAGACTATGATTGTAGCTTGAAACCCTGTTGAGTTTCATTCATTCTTCAAAGCAAGCAAGGTACCAGAGAGACAAACAAAGCCCAGTCACTGGTTTCATCTTAAAGGACCAATAACTCTGAGATCTAAATTAAAACATTAAGGACCACACAGCTCTACAGGCGGACAGTGGAAATGTTCTTAGTATGAGAATCCTTGCCACGTTTTCTCCAGGTTCAGAGTGTTTTTAAAACAGCAAATACGTCCCTTTGATGCTGTAAGACATATTGGCAGATAAAACAAGATATACGCAGTAAGACTTTCACACTTTTATCAAAAATAAATATTCAAGCAAGTGATCAAAGATCTACAATAAGTATTCAAGAAATACACGTACAGATGCACAACCAGGGTACAGACAATAAACTTTATCTCAGAGAAAGAAGAGGAAGTCAGCTCAGTTCTGCTAATTCCAGTGTGTGAGTGAGCGAGTGAGCATGTGGGACACGGTCGGTTGTGCGTGCAAGCGAATGTGTGGGTATCTAGGTCTTGTAGCGGGCAGTTGATACATATGCCATTAAAGTCAGAATTCAAATATTCTAAATATTTGAATATGTTTGACTTAAATGCAGAAAAACAAAGGGTGTGGCATGTAAGGCAGACCACGCCATACACACCTCAACTTGGGAATGATGTAATAAAAAGAAAAAAGTGAAGTGAAGTGAACACATAACTTCTGGGGGTAACAGGGGAAGGAAACAGTTATTTTATTTTATTCATTGTTGATGTCACTTCCTATATGTCCCCAGTCTATATGGGTGTACATGAAGATAAGAGGTTGAGACAGATATATTTAGGCCAAAGGTTTCAGCAGGGTCATTACTACAAGGAGTTTAAAAGGAGGACCAAGAGGGATGGAAGCTGCCCATAAAGTTGGAATGAACTGAATAAATTGTGCTGTGGCAATCCTTTCATGAGAAATGGTAAAAAAACAAAACAAAAAAACATACACACACGTATGTACATATATATATATATATATATATATATGTATACACGCACATATACACACATATAGACACACACACAACAAACACACACGCTTGGAATAAACTGTCTCAGCGGTAAAAGCAACTTTCTCATTCGTTGTCATTGAGTGACTCATTTATTTTTGTCCACTGGTGTGGTTCTGTTTAACATCTATAAACTCCACAGTCTAAACTTCAACTCTTTTTCTGACCATTCTTGGACGTGTGCGCGGTCCATGCGGGAGTCTACGACTCTTGTAATAACCTGATATCATATTGTTCAAACATGAGAACTTTATTGTAATAACGTGATAGTATATTGTTCAAACTTGAAAAAGATATTCCTTGTACAATAAACTTTTAAATGTTATAATGTGATATCGCTCTATTTTCATTTTGATGGGATGGCAGCTCCAACCTTCTG
>JBAMYA010028618.1:0-16150 GCA_037176975.1 Arrhamphus sclerolepis | reverse complement strand
GCAGAGTTGTCTAATTGTCCTAAAACAACCACAGAAGAAAAACTTGGTTTGGTCTCCACAGATATTAATGCTTGTAACCTCAACCCTGGACTGCTCAATCAAGTTCTATACAGATGTTTTTCTTATCTTTGACGCACTTTAACGTGCCCAAACACCGCCGTTTGTTAAAAACACCATTTTGGTGCAGTTTAACGCACGCAAAAAACGCTGTTTTGTTGCGCCTTAATGTTTGTTAAAGACACCGTTTTAGCGCAGTTTAATGCGCGTTAAATAGGTATTTTATTGTGTTACAATAATCCCAGCAAGTCCCATTTAAATCTTTGGATCACGTGTCATGGAGAGAGATCGGTTTGGATCACGGATTAGTGGTGATCCATTGCGCCACTAATTGAGACTAACATTAAAATCTCTCATTCATGTGTGAACTGGGCTGCACAGCTCTGCAACAAATACAGGACAATGAGGTCTGGGATTGGTCATCTCGGTCAGTCAATCAGAGTTACTCAAAGCTGCGAAGGCAAAAGTTTCATGAAAAAAATAAATACAGAGTATTGAATAGGGAAATAAGCGTGAGAAATATCAAGTGTGGCGTGTGGTGTGAGAATGGGTCAAATTGCGTGACTGTCACACTCAAAGCGTGACGCTTGGCAGCTCTGGTCTTTTGGTACAGCTAAAAATGACACAGATGGGAGCAACAACCAGACAAACCAGATTTGTCACAAGTCTCCCAAGCCAGTAGTGTCAAACTCAACTCTTCATCTCAGGCCACACCATCACCATGGTTACCATCAAAGGCCTGGATATTCTTTGCTTTCTCAACCAGCTGTGATGTCCAATTTCCTGCTAGATCCTGGTCTAATCTACAATGATGTTTCTGGACTTTCTGATGATAAGATCCAGTTTCTTGTCAGAACCAACCTGCTCATATTCCTTCAGCATGCACTGATTTACAAATCTATATTCTGAAATAATATAGATTGGTCCTTAAATTGCTTTTCTTGTGGCCAAGGTTAGCTTAGCTGCCTGTTTGGTGTCAAAAGTTTAATGGCTAAGCTAGAGTATGCTATCAAAATCACAACTTTTTGTTCTGATATCACAAATTTTTTGTTATAAAATGGCAAATTCTCACAGTGCAGATAAAATGATGTGGTAGGCTGGATTTGGCCCGTGGGCCTTGGGTTTGACACCTATGTCCTAAGCTGTGTAAAGCATACATATTTATATACTGAACCTATGAATGGACCTCTGAAAGCACATGTGTGCATTACTTCAGATAGACATACATACATACAAATATACATATGAAAACATAATATGAACATGCATACATGTGTACAATGAAGTCACTTGGTTAAGTATTCTTGATCAGTTTGTTGTCGTAGTGGTAATTAATTAATCTCCAAATATTAAGTAATTAACTGTACCAAGAAGAATGTTAAATAAATATAAATGTATACACTTACAACTGCATAAGCTTATTCATATATGACATTACATACCTATACATACAATAATAACAATAACAATAATGATAATAACTTAAATTTATACAGTGCCTTTCAGGGTACCCAAGGTGCTGCACAGAAGGGTTAGGGATAGGGTTAGACAGTTAAGGGGGGAGAGGGGAGGAAACAAATAAACAGACAGGGAAAACTAGGACTGGAATGAAAACACCTTTGTGAAAATATTTTGAGTGATGATTTAAAAGTGTCCAGGGTTGAGGCATTGTGGATACTGGGAGGGAGGGAGTTCCAGAGGGTCCCCTGTCCCCAATACTTTTGCTTGTCTGGTTGGTGCATGGGATGGACAGCAGGCCCAAGCACAAGGACAGCAGGTTCCAGGATGGTGTATGTTGGTGGAGAAGGTTGGACAGGTAACGGGGGTGAGTGCATGGAGACATTTGTAAGTGAGGAGGAGGAATTTATAAGAAATGTAGTATTTGACTGGGAGACAATGGAGATGGATGAGGGTAAGGGTGATGTGATGCCAGGGCTTGGTGTAGGTCAGAACCCTGTCAACAGAGTTTTGTACTTGCTGGAGCCTGTCCAGGGTTTTACTGGGAACCCCACAGGACTCCATTGCAGTAGTCTAGACAGGAGAGGATGAAAACATGAATAAGGGTCTCTGCAACGGAGTCAGAGAGTGAGGGCTGGAGACGGATGATGTTCCTGAGGTGGGAGAAGGCAGACTGGACTATGAATTTGATGTGGGACTGGTAGGAGAGAGTGTAGTCCTTTGTGATACCCAGGTTGCGTATTTCCTCCGATGGAGTGATTAGACAGCCGTCCAAGTGGAGGAAAAGATCTCCGACCTTCCGGGCTCTGTTTTTTTTTTACTGTTAAGTTGAAGCAGATTGGCAGTCATCCAGGTTTTTATGTCATGGAGGCAGTTGACCAGAGAAAGTGGGGGGAACAGAGTTTATGGTCAGGTGCTGAGATATAGTTGGGTATCAGTGTAGCAATGAAAATTTGGACCATGGTGATGTATAATCTGGTCGAGGGGAAGTAGGTAAATGATGAAGAGAGTGGGACCAATCACAGAGCCTTGAGGGACACTGTGGCTGACTGGGGCAAGTGGGGAGGAGGTTGCTGTTTATGGTGACAAACTGTGATCGGTCGGAGAGGTATGACTGGAACCATAGCAGAGCAGTACCAGTGGTGCCAAGGTGATGGGATAAACGTTTTAGGAGGATCTTGTGTGACACAGTGTCAAAAGCAACAGAGAGGTCCAGGAAAATGAGGATGCTGATTTTTCCAGAGTCTGCATCGGTGACAGACAAGCGTACAAATGTACACACATGCACATGCACACATGAACGTGCACATATACACACATGTACACATCTATACACCCACATATGCAAGCACATATGTACACGTGTGTGCTTAAACGTAATGTACACATATGCATGCACATGTCCATATACACTCACATTCATACACATGCATAACCCTTTAAACATGCAGACATATATAAAAACAAAAACAGATATTCATATAATTACCTATGTGTGCATTTTCTAATTTATATATATACAAAAATGTACATATATATTCATAATTCTATGCATGCATGCCTACATACATATCCACAAACACATATATCTATAAAAATATTCATGAAAGTAAGAATAATATTGTAAGTTACTAATGATAACCAGAGTACTAATGATAACCAGAGTAAGAATACCTGTAATATCAGCAATACTACTACTAATAAACAACAACAAAGATAATCGTCATTACTATTACCATCATCAATGTCCTTATCTTAGACTGTCTGAGATCTTCTCGGGGGTGAGAAATGTCAACCAACTCCTACCACCTTGGGCCAGACTGGCCAGAGAGGAACCTAAGGTCCAGAGGCAACTCCCCACAAGGCCAAACCCCACCGACATTGGGGCCAGGTAACGGCATCCAGAAAGCCAGAACCATTATGAGCCCACCCCACCCCTTGACCCCCACGTGATACCACAGGAAATGCAGACCCGGCAGCCATCACCCTATGCAGCCCAGAGACAGCAGCACCCCCCGCCACCCACTGAGCGTCGACAGAGAGGGGGAGAAGGAGATGGTGGAGATGGAGAAACGGGAAGGAAGGAGAAACTGATGTTATGTTATTCTTGATGAAAAAAAACAAACAAACTTCATCTCTCATCTTGCAACGTTATGTTATGCTATTAGTGTTTGTGGTTAAGCCTCCCTCCAACTCTACGTTACAGCTCGAAAAAGCAAACATTCAACCTATATAAGCTGTCCTTTGAAACCTTTTGGAAAAAGGTACAGCAGTCTAACTCCTGGATTTGTTACAGCTATATTGGTACAGTCAGTATCCACTATCAGATAAATCCCTTACCACCACTGAGAGCTACTAGGCACCAACAACAAAACATATTTGGCCATTTAGTCTGTTCAATTTCTTTCAATTCTAAGCCACCATATTTTTCCCATGAGTCATTAGGGTTTCGTTAGCTGTAATCACCTCTTATAATTAGACTGCTATGTTTGCCTTTGCAATATTATTTGCTGTGTTTCCTGCAATTTATGGTGATTTTAGTTTGCCCCAGCCCTTGTTTCATGTTGTTGTATTATTGTTCTTGGATTCCTCTTTTTCTCCTGAAGAAAAATCTATTACCCACAGCCAGCCTGATCAACATCTTCAACGCAGTTTTCCTGCAACGTAGACAGCACCAGAGACAGACGATGTCTCTGTGTGCCACACGTGTCCTGTTGCAGTCTTTTACAGTTGTTGAATGGTTCTTTCACACATCTCCACTTATAGTATCTTCCATGCGGGGTTGAGTCTCTGCATCTGTTGAGTGACACCTGTGTGTGCTGCTGTGCAAGAGCCTGTAAACAACTGATTTTTAGTTTTTAGGTCAACAATGTCTGACCTGCAGCTCATGCAGCCTTGCTTTTCAATGGTCTGTAAAACACTGTCGAAAATAAATTCAAATAAAACTCCATCCAAGCCTGTAAATCTTTTTTTTTTTTTACACTTTATTTTGTACAAGTGATCCTGGCTTTTGTTTTCACTTGTAGGTTTGGTAAATTTAAGGTAGCACAAAGGAACATTTCCAATTTTAGATCAGAATGTCTCTGTGTAGGTGTGGAGGTTGTGCTGTTTTTACAACATGATATTCTTTTGTCCCCTTGTTTGGTCACACTCTTGTTTCCTCTTCCATCATTACTTCAGTCACTTACACCCAGGGGTGGCAGATTAGCCGGGGAGATCAGGGACATGTCCCCAGCACTATTTATGATGTACAAGTTTGTCCCCATCACTTTTAAAAAATGTTTATCAATTTATCGTGAATGAAGGAAAAACGTTGATGGCAGGTAGGCGACACATAAACCTGTTGTGACTATTGGATTCTGCAGTTACAATGCATGCACACATATACGGTGTGTGTAGTGACGGCATTTATCTCCATAGTCTATGATATCCAGGTTTGCCGCATAGGCGGCAGGAGAGGTGGGCTTTAGGGACTCAAGCCCCGGATCTGTTTTGCTTTGCTTGTGGATGTCGTTGGACCCAAAAAGTCCCTAGGTCCCCCTATAATTATAGGCTGTAACAGTAACAACAACACAGAAACAGTAGCAGCTGTGGCTCAAACTTTTTTCTCTGCCAACATCAAGCACTGCATCACTGAAGAAAGATAAGAAACAAAACATTCCCTTGGTTCAGATACATGTCCTGCCGCCTTGCCTTCATCATCCAGTCACACACCCGCCTTAGCCCTAGATGCATTCAAATGCATCTCATACAGTCAGAAACCACAGAACATTTTATAGTTAAAAATCATTAATTGAATAAAGGCCCTTTCCATAGTACTTACTCGGGTCGGCTCGACTCACCTCAATAGGGTGTTCCTAATGCGCATCATAACTGACGTAATTTTTGAACAGTCTTCACCTTCAATGACAAGAAAACCGCTGTGGATATACTTTGTCTGCAAAAATCACAGTTTGTTACTCCTCCTAGAGTCAAATTAGTAACTATGATGGTGACCTTTTGTGCTGTTATTAGTTGTGGGATGAGACTGGATCATGATACTGCCCGTTTTTTCTTCCGAATACCAACCTTTATTACACAACAAGGACTTGAGAGCAAGAAGGTTTCATCAAGGAGAAGAGCAGCTGGTTCTCTCGTATTTCCAGGGATGATGTGCTAGAAAGCAGCATAAAATACTTGAGAGTCTGCGATCTTCACTTTCTATCGGGTAAGATGATGCTTAAATATATGCAGAATTTGTTTTTAGAACATAGAACCATTTAGTGATTCAACAGAGTTATTGCTTTATGCTAGGCTATACGCAGCCTGTCCAGCACTGCTGTGGAAACTCCATTGTTATAATTATTTTCATTGTTCATTATAAAAAAAAGAAAGGGAAAGAAAAAGAAGAGCCAGTCTTTTGAATGGCTCCTCAAGATCAGAGTTGTGTAGAGTGGTTTCAGCGTGCAAAGGTAGTTGACCAAATCTACGTAGCTGATGTCCGACTGTTTGTCCCGATTCTTGGAAAATTCTGTACTTGTAATTAAATATGGGTTGATATGGTCAAAAACCCTACATTTCTCCTGATATTAAGCCTGATCCACTGGAACCAAAAGCGTGGTATTGTTGCTCCAGTTGTTTGTCATCCAAGAGGGCGACAAAGCAGCTCCACTGTTATTTGATGATGTCATTAGGAACACTATATTTTACTCGCCTCTGTCTCAGTCATCTTCACCACCTTGATGTGGGTGGGGCCTTCATGGCAAGGTGGCCCGAAACAATGACGCCTCTATGTGCAACAACTCTGGTCACGTATACGACAACAAAAATGGAGGATATCGAGGCGTCCTTGTTGCACCATGGACAAGGCTTGCTTGCCATTTTTAGCCTTTTAGCTGTATCAAAGTTTAATTGTAAAATTAAAGTCGTAAAGTAAATTGCAGTAAATATGGCTGGTGTGACAGAGCCGCTCTCTGTGACGTCACTCTGGCCAATCAGTTGCACCCCTAATACATACACATCTATCTATCTACATACATACATACATACATACATACATACATACATACATACATACATACATACATACATACATATATTTACACACACACACACACAATTGGGGACGTCAAACAGTTAATTAATAAAATCTTAAATTCAAAACACTTTTTTTTTTCTTCTTTTTTCATAGTATTTCACATCTCAAGCTTTACAAGATTACTTCTAGCTGCTGCCATTGGCTATCAAAAAACATAGAAAGACATACTTCACTACAAACTTCACTTATTTGCAAGCGAAAAATTGAAGTGATAACTTTGATATAAAGGAAAAAAAAACACTTGCTGAAAATGCAAGCCGCAAACCTTTGGTTTTCAATCATGTACCATCTTATGTTTTTCTATTTGTAAGTAAATATTTTTGTACTGATGAGGCCCTTTTACAGTATCAAGTAATACAACATTTTGAATCCACAGCTAATTTAGAAAACACCCATTACACTTTTTGGCTTTTGGTTAAAATGCATGTTTAAGACACATCATTCAATTCAATTCAATTCAATTTATTTATATAGCGCCTATTTACGACAAGTCATCTCTAGGCGCTATCATTCCTAACTTAATTTTTCAGATCAGTAGACTGTGTCTATTTTTCATATGCAGTCTCTGGGAAAAAAAAAAGAAAATCTACTCATTTTAAAGCATTTGAATGGATAAGAACTGGATTTCTCCTCTTTCTTGTTTTAACTGACTGGTCAGGAGTTTAGGTCTCATAACCTGTTATTTGGACTTTACCAATGTTTAAAGGATACATGGAGAAAAAAAAAATCAAAATAAATCTATTATTCAATCAAAATAACAAAAAACATTTAACCTCGTGTTAATTACAAATAAATCAATAATAGGCCTATACAACTTTTCCACATTTTTGAGGTCATGTTTCCCCACCAAACTACACATGATTGCTTGTTAAGGATATTATACATTTTCAATGAAAAAAAGTCTATAAGACAAAAGTAAAGATTATTCAATGCTTTTTAATAATGAATATTTAGAAGTTACATTTATACTTCAAAATGTTTCTACTGAATAACAATTATGAATGATTTTAAAAGAGAACCCCTCACTTTTCAGCAGATGGCAGCAAAGAGAACATTTCTAGATTAATATTTGGTTTAAGATGTTTGACCAAAGATAGAGTTGTGAAGACTTTTTCTATGTTTCTGATATTGTTGCTGGATGTTTTATTGCTGATAAAAAGCCAGTCAGAGTCTACACAGGAGATAACCTACTATGTGTAAAAATGTGCCTCTCCCTTTCACATAGAGAATGACAATATGTTTCAACTCTTATTTTCCACTTCATTTGATGCTGCTTTTTTCTGAGATGACGTGACAAGGCCTGGTTCATGTACCCCCAGATTTTTGATGTATTTCTGTTCCTTTTCTTTTCCCTGCATTTTAGAGTGGACATTCACATCAACCAGTGAGACACAAACTGTCCATCATTGGAACTCAACTGTGCTTAGACTGTCAATAAATCACAATTCTACCACCAAGAACAAAAATAAAGCAAAAGTTGTGTTATTTTTCTTTTCTGCGAGCACATGGTCCATGTATTCACTATTTCTGTTATGTGTATTTTATTTTATTTTTTAAGGTCACTTCTCATGGCAGACTTTAACTTCCATTTAATCTACTGAAAGATCCTATTATTTCATGTGTAGCCCTGAAGGTATAACTACCTATGCTTGGTCTATTCTGGCAAAAAAGGATAGGATAAAAGCCCTGCTTGATATTTAGATAAAAGGAAAAAGAGTCCATTCTCGTTTTTTTTTTTTATCCTTGAAACTAAAGTTAGAATCAAAGCAAAGGGCTGAACGATATCAATAACCTTTTAAAAGGACCTCCTGCATTTAGGCTGTCTTCTGAGAAGGTAAGAGGCTGCACTTTCTGCCTGCAAAGTAGCTTATTTGTGATGGTTATGAAAAGAGGCATTTGTGGACAGCCTATACCTGCAATGTGCCACTTTCCTGAGCTTTCATGAGGCAATGTCAGTCGTTACCAATTCAGGTAGTAGACAGGGTTGAATAAAGGGAAAGTTATCAAAGTAGTAAATAAGAAAAGGAATGGTAAATGGCTTGCACTTACAGTGCCTTTTTAACTTTATTCAGGTAGGTTCTACAAAGTGCTTTACGACAATATGTTTCTTATTTTCCCAAGACATACACTTCAGCAATTCTATGATTTATTCATTCTCAGATATCTAACCAGCAGCGCTTTGATTTTTTTTTTTTCTTTTATACCCTGATCAGAACATTGGTGGACAATTAGTACTGTGTCTGCCCCTGGACTATGGGGGTTATGTGAGGAAATTCAGGCCAGTTTGAAGACCAAGCTCTTTACCAGTAGATGATAAAGCTTGGTCCTTGGCTTGAAGTCCCGCATCATATTTTAAAAATCTCAGTGCTTTCCTTTTTCCTTTCAGCTTTTTCCTTTCTTCTTCACATTTAGCTCATTTTACACACAAACTATTAAAAAAAAAAATCAAATTTAAATATAAGTATTGAATCCAAATCTAAATCTGGTTGCCATTGTTGACCAATAACATTGATCAGCTGGGTCATTTAAATACACATGGTCATTCACAAGCTGCACTGACCATTTATGATTGAATGTGGTCGTGTAGAGGGCAAGACAGGAGGTGGAACCTTGTACACAAACGTTGAGGTGCAGCTATAATTTATAAAGGGAAATTATTTGCTGGTGTGTATACGTAGGGTTTCATAAATCTGGATTTTTTTTGGGGGGGTATGCCAAATTCTATTAAGAAATGGTCAGACAAAGTAGTGTTAATGATATTAACATTTGCAATACAAAGACCCAGTGGCAGGACCAGGTCCAGTATGTGACATCTCAGATGTATGGGACCAGAAACTGACTGAGTTAGATTGAAAGAATCAATCAAATTAAAAAAAAAATTTACAATCAGCTTGGTGGGACAACACATAAGTGTAGTACCAAGATCACCTTTTATCATAACATGTCTTTTCAAATTCGCCATGCAGGATGATCCAATCTTGTGGTCAGCAAGGGGAATAAATATCATTAAGTTCACTGAGTATCAAGAGTGAAAGGCTTTATAATGCCCACGGTACCAACCACACAGCTTTTTCCACAACACATTGTCATGTGAAATGCAGATTTGATCAATTTATAACAAAATTCAGACAATCCACCTGTTGCTTTGTAAGTTAGTATCGTCACCTTTTTTTTTGATAAATAATGGCCTTGGAGGTCATACATTCTGCAAGGTGAACCTCTGGTGTGTCAGAGAACAAAATATTTTGTTCAGTGAAGGAAGGATAATGTGCAATGAAACAATCAAATAGGCAAACTTTCATGCTTGAAAAGGCCATGTTTTATATTTTTGAATTCAGCTTCAACAGTGGCTGAGCTCTCTGTGATGCTGGTGCGTTGGAAGAAGGGGACCGTTATTCTTGTCCAGAGTCAGAATTTTCAAGTCTTATGGGGGATAATCTCATGGAGGAGGTGGATATTATTTCGATCCCCATTAACTGCAGCAAGTGACATGCTCTCCTCACACAGCGTTTCCTTACATTCATTTATTGTCAGTCATCAATCCTTTAAATTTCTTATTTTTCTTTTTTTTTTTTTGCCTGGGTGGGGGTGGCAGCATGAATACGACCATAATTACTTGTGAGAGCGCGGCCTTGAAAGTGACATCACGTTAGGCACCAGGTCAGAGTGTAAGAGGAGTGTCCTCTTGGAAAATAGGGCAGTGACGTACTGGAGAAAAGGTAGACTTATTAGCTGAGGATAACCCGTAATAGATTTTACAATCGGAGCTGTTGCCGGCAACAGGAAATGACATGCATTTTTCAAATTACTGTAACCAACCATTTGTGCTATCAAAATAATTCAAACAGATTCTGAAAGCTGAGAAGTGCTTACCGTATATCAGCGCAAAGCTGATACATAAAGCTGGTTCATTACGGTAGGGGCAAAAAGGGCAAAAAGGGAAGCAGGGAAAGGGTTCCTCTGGAGTAAAATATCATTCCAGAGAAAAACGCCTGTCCATTTCTGCACTTTTATCAAGGAGAAAAGAAAAGGTCCAGGCAACCAAAACTGCTTGTGATGTTGTATTATAGTTGAAATTTAATTTTTGTCATCTTAAAAGCTTTGGATCGGATCATCTACAGTGTTTATAAAGATAAAACTTGCTGAAAATTCATTTTTGTTTTTTTATTTTTTTATTTCACACACTTTTAAAACATCAATAAAAATATATATGTAGATAGATAGATATAACTTTATTAATCCCCAAAGGGGATATATATATGAAGGGGCAGCATGGTGGCTTGGTGGTCAGCACTGTTGCCTCACAGCAAGAAAATTCCTGGTTCAAGCATCCAGAGAGGGCTCTCTGTGTGGAGTTTGCATGTTCGCTTCGTGCTTACATGGGTTCTCCCCAGGTGCTCTGGCTTCCTCCCACAGACCAAAGACATGCACCTTAGGTTAATTGGTGGTCCTAAATTGTCCCTAGGTGTGCGTGAGTCTGTGAATGGTTGTCTGTCTATATGTGGCCCTGCGACGAACTGGTGACCTGTCCTGGATGTACCACTGCCTTTTGCTGAAAGTGAGCTGGGATAGGCTCCAGCAGACCCCCGTGACCCTGCATATGAAAAAGCAGGTATAGATAATGGATGGATATGTATAATGGATATGTATATATTCAATTCAATTCATTTATATAGCGCCTATTTATGACAAGTCATCTCTAGGCGCTTTAGAAACCCAGAGCTTGACCCCTGAGCACATGGCAACACCATCAGTGGCAAGAAAAAACTCCCTCATGGGAAGAAACCTTGAGCAGGCTCTTAGGGGGACCCTCCTGCTGAAGGCCAGCCGGGAAATGAGGAGAATCAGGACGGAGAGATGCACAATATACAACATGTAATACAAGAATATATGATATATGCAGTGTAGTTTCCAGTTGAAACTATCTGCTGACTAACTGCAGTTCAGAGACTCAGTTACCATGGTAACAGACTACAAGTATCAGTTACCTCAATTTCTGAAACCGACTCAACTGAACCCTCTGGACCAGCATAGTTTTGTAGAAGCATGTGCTGTTCCTTATAATGGACATTGACAAACACTGAGCATTGGGACATTGTGTACAAATCCCATGTATAGTCTTGCCTTTTACCTGAAGGAGAATATAGTAGTGTCTGTACTTCCACTTTGCTTTATCAGCCAATGCAATGAATGTAATGTGATCTGTATCCCAGTTCTTGTCAGTACTGGTGCTGCAGTATTCTGGACCAGTTGAAAGTTTTAAACAAGGCCATTTGTACAGCAAGAAAACAAATTATAATGTGACGGAACTTAAAAATAATAATGATAAGATAATTTTTTGGAAGAATCAATATACAATTGAACTGGGAAAGTTTTGTTGTCAAGCAAAAAATAAAATAACATAACAAATTCCTGTATATAATTCAATAATAATTCCATAAAATGCCACAATATAAAAAAAATGTCGGTAATTATATAACTTTTAAACACACTTTTGATAATTTGATATGAATTATCATTATGACAATGCTTGACAAAGTTTGTTTGATGGTAATGTCACATTTCTTGGTTATTACTTTAAATACACTTGAAGATTGATTTTTTTTTTTTTCTTCAGAGGTTTGTTAATTTCAATATCGCTTATATTTATATTGGAATTATACCCTGTCGACCAAAACTTGTTGTGATATTAAGTTTAGCCATAGAGTCCAGCCATTTTGGACAGTGATGGATAGTCTGACGGTGAACTTTGACAATTTTTGTTGTAAATAGACGCTATATAAATAAAACTGAATTAAACTGAAGTGTTTCCACCAGAAACCACAACCCATTCCTGAATCGTTCCAACTCGTCAAGTGTATTTTTTCTTTCATGTCAGTTTAAATATGGCAGCTTGAGCTGGCTGGAAATGAGACAATTTGCATTGATTATCAAAATAAAACACCATAGTGCATAGTAAAATCAACCCTATATTCTTGGTGAAAATTACTCAGTGAATCTGTCCAATGTAGAAAGATTTTTTTTTTTAAATTAGATTTGAAAGAAGTTTAAAAAAATGCACCAAAATAGAAAGTTATTATAAAAAAGATAAACTGAATTAAAGTGATTATCAATAATTCTAGTTTGTGTATTTATAAAGTTACTTGGGCATTGTTGATTGTTTTAACAGTAAATTATAAAATTCACAATTTTCTTTTAATTAAGGCATAAATGATACACAGACTTTGTGTGTTAATTATATTATCTATGTGAGAGTAAATAACCACCCACAGTTTTTAGATGGGTGGCAGCAGAAAGGAAAAAACATGGAGAAAAATGGTCAATTTCTGAGTTTAACTACACTTTAATTTCAGTGAAAAGAAATTTCACAAACAAACAAACAAAATCAAACCTTGCGGCAAACATAACAAATTTGTCATCTAATTTCGACAAGAGCAAATCTAAATGTTTCTTGTATTCTATATTTTGTTCCTGCAGCCTATATGCGAGGATATCCTTGGTCTTGGGTGTTAGATGTACATACCCCCGCATCTTTCTACATCCTGGGAAACATCCGTGCCAGCTGGGTTGCCTCAAGCAATCAACAGTATACCATAAGCTGTCCATCACAGCTGCTCCCCTGCTGGGCTGCAAAGAAAATCATTTTGCAACAAGCACAATATTAGTGAGGTGGGTATTTTTTTTTGTCCTTGCTGTAAACCTGATTAGAATCTAAGATGGATCGATCAAATTTTTATCATTGTTGCTAATATGTGACATGGTGCAATAAACTGACAGTTGCAGGAAGAAGACTAAAGTTACATTGCACGTAGCAGGCCCTTTTATCCGAAGCAACGTACAGCTTTCAAGCCACAGCGACATTGTAAATTAGAACGTGAGTGCAGTTAAATCAGCATTCAGGTTAGTGCAGCACACTAGTCAGTGCAGCTCGGACACGATCCGAGTGCAGGTTAGGAAGTTAAAGAGAGAACTCTGCTCACAACAAAACGTATTCTTGGAAGAAGGGACGTGTGTGATTGGTCGGAAATGTGGAGTGGGCGTGGTTAATACAGAAATGTGGAAGTGTTGCCGACTTTTTATCTATTGAGTTACCAAATCCTCTTGGAGACATTGTTAAAACTGACTAGCGACAGATTTATCTACTTTTTCTGGTGTTACTGGAGACTATAACGTGAAAGCACGTAGCAAACTAAGCATCAGGGTGAAAAAGGTCCACAGTGAAAAAGCTGAAACTAAGTGTAAATACAATGGCTTGTTAATGAATTTCAACTCAGGTGTCCTGGATTGTTTGCAGAGAATCACATTTTGTATTTGCATGGTTTCAACAAAACAGTGTTTCAGTTAAGCACAGTCGCACATTTTCCTTCCACTTTTCCCCAGTCGTATGAAACCCTGCACATGATCCTACTGTAAACACTCGGGGTGAAGCATACAGCAAGTAAAACATATTTGAGTGGAGGGGAGGGAGAATATAGATCGATCGACCCTGGAAGGTTTGGGTCAGGGTGAAGTAATAAGACAAGCTAGAGAGATGTAGCTCGAATACCTTATCAAAAAGACCAAAAAGGAGAAAACAAAATCCCATGGGCTTGAACAGTCTGCTAGTGGTGTTTTTGGAAAACAATCCTTTGCACTGAAGAATTCCAGCTTAAAAACAGGGTTTATTTTAATAATACCTGATTTTTTTTTCTGTACTCTACCTTAGAAAGAAGGATAAAAAGAAAATCATACATTTAAATAGTGAAAGTGTAACACTAAATCATGTTATGGATTAACTGGATGCTCTCAGAAGTCAATTTTGTAAGTAATGAATTCCATGTCTGAGTCAAAAGTTTCTCATTTTATGTGAAATTAATAAACCCCATTCTAGCACTGAGGTCAATTCCTTGCCCTATCAGTGTCTATCATATCTAGATGCCTCTCATTACTTTGCAAAACAGTAAAAATTCTTCCAGTTAAACTGGCATGTTTGCCAAGCTTTTGATTTTTGTTCAAATCAGTTCAGCTGACCATGACCCCGAGCATAGTGGTTGTTCAGTCTCAAAGATGCTTTAGCCTTTTAAGAATCACTTAAGCACTTGTCCTTGCCAAACTTAATTAGATTTCTAATCAGTTAGAGTATGAGGTTATCAAGCTGGCGTGACATTGTTATAGTGTCAAAACCCAGACAGCAGTTGGTATGCAGGACATTTATCTTAGACTTAGGCTGCAGTGATTTCTGTGTTGATGACCTGAATTTGATGATTTAAGCTTGACCGGAGTGACCGGAGATGAGCAGATCTGGCAATCAAAAATCCAATTTTTTTTGTTTTCTGGTCAAGTGAACTCATCATGCAGGTGAAAAGAATGCATAGTTTTCATTGTAATTTGTTTGCCACAGATGAAACATTGAAAATGCTTAATCTAGTACAGCAATCCATGTAACACATTTAAGAGTCACAAGCCCTCTATTCCTAACCACTTTAAAACAGTTACTGCTGCTGTTCCATAATTTGTACATGTATGTCTTTAATGATAAAGGTCAAATCCACATAAAATATGGATTGTGCTTCCACCTCCCACACCTGAGGGAGGGGATTTGCAACGAAGAGAGACATAACAGATACAAGAGAGATGATGGAGTTGTCCTATAGGGATGAATGGATTAACTGACATATCACATGACTACTCAGAAAGAAAATGGAAATGTGGTGTTAAGCAAGTCATGACTATACACTGTGTGAAGAGAACTGGACAAACCCTCTGTGATGTCACCCAAAGGTTCGAGTCAGGATGCCATGCTGGCAGGAACTGACTCCGGCTATCTTCAGTTAATCCAAAAATGGGTAAAGTAGAACGGAATTTATACATTAAACTCAGACACAACACATAGTGGTTGGACTGCAACTGCAATTTTGTATGATGAAAGAAGTTTTGTGGAATATGTACAGGGTGTTTTCACACTACATGATTTGCCAGTTGCAGAACTAATTGGGTCAGTGGTGAATCAGCAGCCAATTGGGACATTTCTGTCTGCTTCTGGTGTATTTTGGTTTTGTTGATGGAGACTATCTGCGAGGGAAAGGGACAAAGTTGTGGAAATAATAAAATAAAATAAAAAATATATATATAATATTAATAAAAAACGACTTCTTTCCGTTAAATCCCAGAGTTTCGTTGTTTGTCGATTTGTTGTTTAACTGAAGACATACCATTAGTAATGCACTGCAAATGGAATACTGCTTTCATTCCTCATTCCACTCTTTAGTGTGTTCCTTAGTGTGTTTTTTACATTGGGATTGTAAAATGCAAAGTGTGTAACCTTTTTTCAGTGTGAAATATTTTTTTCAGCCAAGTACCCCCTAAACAGTGCAAAGCATTTTTGGTTGTAAAAAACCTAAAACAGAGCACTGTGCCATCAGTGACTGATTTATTAAACTTTGGAACTGATAAACGTGAAAAATTCAAACATTTGAAAAAAACAAACAATTTTGAACATTTCAAATGTTAATAATCCATAACTAAATGTATTGCAAATATTTATCATCACTAAAATGTAGTGATTCAAACTAATTTAGT
>JBAMYA010028617.1:0-41934 GCA_037176975.1 Arrhamphus sclerolepis | reverse complement strand
ATTGATCAGCTTGCTTATTTAAATACACATTGACATTCACGAGGTGCTTTGCATTGATCATTTATGGTTGAATGTGGCCGTGTAGAGGGCAGGACGGGAGGCGGAGCCTTATACGCAAACATTGACGTGCAGCTGTGATCTATAAAGAGAAATTGCTTGCTGGTGTGCGCACGTAGGGTTTTATAAATCGGGATCCTTTTTTTGCATCCGAAAATTCTAACTTTTGGTGCTAGAAAACATTCAGGATGGAATCTACGCAATGTTTTATACATGAGGCCCCTGGACTGGTTTCTGGCCGCAAAATTATTTTAGCAGAAAAGAAGAATAAACAGGAGAAGGAGAAAAATCAGAGGCAGAACATAAGAACCAGAAACAAAAGCTAAAACACTGGGATGCTGTTTGAATTTTTTAATGAAATCAGAAGGCATCCATTCATCAATCAATTCATTGGTGCTTATCCAGCAAGACCCATTCCTTCCCTCTCCACCTCCTCCACCTGCTGCTGGGAAACACCAAGATTTTCCTAAACCAGTTGAGAGTTACAGTATAATCCCTCCAGCGTGTCCTGGGTCTGATCCAGTTGGACATGCCAGGAGTATTTCCTCAGAGAGGCGTCCTGGAGGCCCAAACACCTCAACTATCTCCTGGATGTGGAAGAGCATCTACTCTACTCCATGTGCTGTATGAGCCAGATGTGGCCCAAATTTCATAGGCTAGTTGGGAACAGTGACTATGGTGATCCCAGGCACAGCGTGTCACTGTCAACATTTAATATCTTTGACTGTGAATGAGATATGGATTTATGAGATTTGTAAATCACTGAATTCAGCATGAAGATCACTAAAAGAATTACTTCGAATGTCATTTAGCATCAGCTGGTAGTTTTGGGACGGACAGATCAGGTAGAGTAGGGCATGATCTGTAGCTGCCACTGCCCTTTTCAGTGATGTTGAGTGCAGATTCCTAATCAGATCAAGTCAAGAGGATTAGAGTAAATCCTGAATGTAAAGCTGGTGATTCCAGCGCCAGTAGGCTCCAGCCTGAGCTTCTGTAGCATCAATGTCCGCTTGCTCAAACCGTGTTCTTCTGTCCATTATTCCTCTTCCCCCACTGCCATTCCTTCATTCTCATCCTTTGGGAGCATAATTCGCCATGTTTTCCAGCCAAATCCAATCATGTTAGTCTCAACACTCCCCAGCCCTGCTTTAAAAAAATGTTTTTTCATCTCAAGGGCAGATTTAGCTAAAGGGTCACTGCGCTATCTCCTCTTGTGCCATTTTTCCTCTCTCTCCACCGTGTTGCGACGTGGCTCCTCTTCCTCCCTCAGGGCTGCTTTTCCTTTCACTCAGATTCCTTTTCAGAGGAGCCTCAGAGCAGCCAGGCCTAAAGAGATCTTGACAGATCAGCAGCCACTCAGAGGATGATGGTTCTCCTGGCTAGTCTCAGTCAAATTACACGGTGGAGTTTACGCTTTTCACTTATCTTCTTATCTCAGTCACAACAACTGACAAACACAATGTGCTTAAGCTGGTATAACACACAAACTGTTATGTGTTTTTAACTGAACAAACTCATTAAAACCAGTTTAAACCAGTCAGAGAACAGTTTAAAGCAGTTAAACAACGGTTTAAAATAGTTACACACTAGTTTAAACTGGTTACAGACTACCTTTAACCAGTTTAAACCGGTTACAGACTACCTTAAACCCATTAAGAGCTGTACGTCCTTGCTTTCATACGGATTGACATGGAAACGATCATGCAAACTTCCAATGTCAATCAGAACAGCTCGAAAACGCATCACCAAACTGATTTTATTAACTAGTAACTCAAGGTGTGAAAACAACTGACCTAAACTAACTTTTATGAAAGTAATTAGTTGAAATACAAACAGAAACTTCATTTGTTTTTGTTTTTTGTTTTTAAATGATATATGAGAAAAATGTGTGATTTTTAGGACAAAAGCCTCCATTTTCTGGTACAAAAGACAATTTTTGTGAGATTTGACCTTTATAAAAAAATTCACTCTTAGAAAAATGATTGGATGTTGCGAAACTCACCATTTTACAACAAACTTTGCTTTTTAATAACAAAAGTGAGGTTGTTGTTACTTTTGCAATTATACAAGAAACAATTGTGATCTTGGTACAAAGGACTCAATTTTATGATTTTGTGAGGTTTTACGACAAAACTTCACTTTTTTTTTGAGCTGGAAATCTGAGAACATAACTAGTTGAGAAACTAAAGAATATCCTGCTCTTTAATGATAACCATCGTGATGATGTGGTCCGAGATGAAATAGTTTGACATCTTTGGTTTAGATGCAGAATTAACTCACCTGCAAACAATGAAACAGAAAAAACACCCAAATCATGACAGATGTATAATGTGTTACTCTGTAATTATCCAACAGGTTTATTCTGAGAACCCTGCAGAGGTTCAGAAAAGAAAGACAGAAATGGTTGGATTTATAAATAAGAGCACCACCATTGGTTGTACAGGAGGAGGCCGGCTTTATTTCCAATTAATGAAAGTGTAGATGATCAGATGACCTGTATTTGTTCAGGATTAATCCCTCTGTGGGTTCCCTCACTCCTGCACGACACTTGGCAGAAAGCCTAAGAACCAACCGGTCCACTAAGCTCATTTTCAGCAGGACAAGGTGCAACTCTCTGCTAGACTGCCAGGATGCTGCATGCGATCCAGTGGACGGTATCGTGAACTGCCGCTGTGGCCGTTAAACGTTTCAGACTTCGCTCAATAGGTGGTGGCTCTCGGCAGCCAAAACCAATAAATACCAACATCCAGACCGTTTCCTGGTCCATGATCCTCATTGAACAGACCTTTTCTTCTAATGTTTGATAAAGTCAAACAATATTCCAGATTTAAACAAATAGATTGTAATATCTGAATGGTTCAGTTCTGAAAAACCTCAGACCGTAAGCAAAATTCAAATGCAGAAAATAATGCAGACATCCTTAAATTTACTGTTTTTATGTTTGAATCCTAGCTATTTCATTCTTTGTTGGAATGAACCCATAAAAGATTTGCCGAGTCTTCTCCAACAATGACAAACAGCGTTAGTTGTTTGCTGTTGACTCTTGTTTGGTGGATTAGATGTCTGAAGTCTGAAGAAACAAGACATGTTAGTAATTTAACAATTCAAATGTATTAATTTAACAAACAGGAGCCTCAGTAGCATGTGGAAGAACCATATACAGCTACAACTGGCTCATCCAATTCAATTCAATTTATTTATTTATATAGCGCCTATTTACGTCATGCTGGTCACACTCTGATTTGGGAACATTTCATTCTTCAACCAGTATTTTTTGCTGGTTGTGTTGGTCACTGTGGAACCCTTAGCTGATCCCACAAGTGTTTATTGGAGTTGAGGTCAGGACTGCTGGCAGGTCCAGGTTCTGGAGGTAGTCTCGGATAAACCTGCTCTGTGGGGACCAGCATTGTTATCTTGGAGGACAGAGTTTAGTCCCAGACTGTGGAGATATGGGATTGAACTGGCTGCAGAATTTCATCTACATGTCTCTCTGCATTGATATTTTTGAGGGCGATGCCACCAACTGTAGAGTCATCAGTGCATTAGCACATTAGCAACCTGCTAATGTGACAATGACGCTGTGTTTAGATCCTGAGATACACTCAGATTTATTTCTATTGTAGTCACGATTCAAAGTATGTTCAATGCCAGTGTAACATGCAGTAAATGAATTATCTACTAAATTTACATTGTGCAATCTGATCTGAATGAATCGTATGATGCCCTTTTTGCGCTGGACCAGTATTATCTGAGGACCTGTGGTAATATGTAATATTGCTGACAACGTCTGTGATGTTCATCCCGCCTGAATGCTTCATGTCTGTGACCTTTAAAGTAAAAATTCCACCCCAAATTACCATATTTCAGCCAACACAGGTGTCGTGGAATAGTTTTAATCCATTGTGAACACACGTTTAAGTAATTCAGTGATTTGTGGTAGAGATTTTTTTTAAGTTTCTTTTCACCACCTTTTCTACCTTTTTTGTAAATTTATGGTGGCAGGGATGGATAACGTAATCAATGATATTTTGGGACAAAATTCAACAAATTTGTCAACATTAAGCTGGAGACCAATAAAAAGAAACTAGTTCAGAGTAGCAGAAGAGCAGTGATGCGTTGGATGACTTTCATGGCCGCATGTGGTCAGAAAAATATTTTTTCTTACTACAACAGAAGTACAAGTTACTGTTTTGTTTAAAAAGATCATAAGCATCAATGTCTCGTTTTAGCTACCATTTTATTGTTTCCTTGCAAATCAAAGAGTAGCTGTAATGACCACTGATCACACACTTCAGATACAGTATTTATCCACAACGGAATACAAACAAATGAACAGGGCAAAAGATAACGGTGTAACCGGTCTTCAAATATATTTTCTCAAAATCTGTGGCTGTGCACCATTTCTTTAAATTGTTTCTGGTTGCTCACCCCAAACCGTAGTTAAATTGAGAGTGTCCAGTCTTCAGTATCTACTCTTCTTTTTTACCGCCATTACTTGTATGATTGCAGGACCGGATGTTATGCTACATGCACTTTGACGACATATCCAGGAATTAATGTCTGTAAATTGTAGAGACAGACACAGACTTTGCTTATTCCATCTGAATACCTTCTTAAAAACAAAGATGTCGGGGGGTAATTCACTGCAGGTCCCCAGATAATACTAGTCCAGGACGACTGGGCTAGATAGTTCCTGATGGGTTGGAGAGGGAATCCAATGCACTGGTGAAGGTCTGCCAGAACCAACTGTGATGCAGCCTGAAGTTCTGGCTGTGGTCCACTTACTGAAAAGCATAAATATTTCTTCATGGTTTGATTTCTAATAGAATGTCCAGTCTTCTGAGTACATTTGTGTGTTTGAAAATAAAAGCTTTTTTAAGGATTTTGAGTTCACTCACTTTTCTTTTTAAACACTCTGCTACAACAGTATGTGCTTTTTCAGTCTGCTCCATTTAAAAGACAAATAAATAAACTTTCCAACTGCGTCAGACTTATTCCCAAGAAGCTTTGTTACAACAAAGAAATAATCTACCAAACACAAATTTTCTTACTTTCTGCGCTTAGCTTATTTTTGTCTGAGGGTGTTGTTCAGTTCAGAGATGATCAAGAGCCTGATGACGTGGATATCTGATGATGGGCAGCTTTTGTTCCAGTTGGTGCTGTGAAGCAAAAAGCAGATTGTTTTTGTGTACATCATGGGTCTGCAGTATATTTCAATCTAAAAAAAAATAGCAGTTTGTGATTTTCCTTTTGTGCACCCTCTCTGCTGAACTTGCTGTTTCGCTCCAGAGTTGATGTGTTCGGTGAAGGTTTCTTCGGTTCTTGGGTTCACCTACGTACCTGAACCAGTGGTGTTTTTGTAGATGATACTCTGCCAACCACTTCCTCCACTGGCAACAATGGATGGAGAACCAGTGGTTTATCTGCATTGTATTTGATATAGATAGTGGTTGCTGTGGCATTGTTGAAAAGACTCACCTTCTTTCTAACTGGAAGGTCAGTGGATCTGAACCCCGTGTTACCCCCATTGATCCATCTACCACAGAGTCAGAAACCAACGCTCTCATAGTGCCAGTCTCAAACATGGATAAATGAGGAGGGTTGTGTCAAGAACGGCATCTGGTGTAAAACCTATGCAGAGAAGATGTATTTGAACCATTCCCTGAAGGTCTCCACTTCCACCAGTGAGACCCCTTTGTCATTTATCACTTCACTTTTAACATCTAGAAACCCAATTCCAGAAAACTTTCATCAAGGGTTCCAAAAGTTTGTCAATGACCCTTTAATTCGTTGTTCATCAGATGTTTAATTTGCATAATGATCAAATACTTTTATCACATTTTAACATACAAAAACAAAGGATTAAAGAGAATTGTGGTAACTTTTACAGATTACTGTTCTGTTTCTGTCCACTGTAGAACACATGGACATTCATTTACTTTCCCTAATTGCTCTTATCTTACTTTTTCCAGGTCCATGGGGTCGTTGCATGGGAAGTGAATGTGGTCCTGGAGGCAGCCAGAGTCGAGCGGTGTGGTGCGCCCACTCTGAAGGCTGGACCACCCTCCACACCAACTGTGACCAGTCAGATCGGCCTGACAACCAGCAGAGCTGCTTCAGAGTGTGTGACTGGCACAAAGACTTGTATGGCTGGCAGCTCGGCGCCTGGAACCAGTGTGTCCCGGTGTCGATGCGCAGCTCTGGGATACAGCGCCCCGCCGTGTGCTCACGGGGCGAGGAGGGCATCCAGACTCGTGAGGTGGGCTGTGTTCAGAAAGCAGATGGGGAGCCCGCAGAAGATGCAATCTGTGAGTACTTTGAGCCTAAACCACGGCTAGAACAGGCCTGTCTTATACCATGTCCTCGGGACTGCGTGGTCTCCGAATTCACACTGTGGAGTCCATGTAGTAAAACCTGTGGGATGGGCTTACGGAACCGGATCCGAGTTGTTCTTGCACCGCCGCTGTTTGGTGGAGCAGCCTGCCCAAACCTGACTGAGTTTCAGACATGCCAAGTAGGTCTTTGTAATGATGAGGAAAGCCTTTATGGCCTTAGAGTGGGCCCCTGGGGTCCTTGCTCTGTCCCACTGCCAAGGCAAGTTAGACATGCTGAGAAACTAACCAGAGAGAGCAACAAACGATCCAGAGAAGGTGACAAACCTTCTAAAGAGAGTAATAAACAGTCATTAGGAGCAAAAAAAGAGATGTCAGATAATGAAAAACAGCACAAAGAAGATGACAAACACACCAAAGAAGAAGATAAGATGCCCAGAGATGAAAATAAACCCCCCAACAGGAAGTTGGCTAGAGCCAACAGAAAACAAGGCCGACAATCCCAACAGGCAGATCGGTCCAAACAAGAGAAAAAGGCTAAAAAGAAGGAGAAGAGAGAGAAAGCCAAACTGGATGCTAAAGGGAGGTTAAGAGAAAGGGGCAAAGGGAAGGATCCAGAAACCAGAGAGCTCAACAAAAAGAAGAGGAACAAGAACCGGCAAAAACGCCCTGGAGGAAAGTCTTGGGATCTGCAAGTTGGGTACCAGATGAGAGAAGTGACCTGTGTGCATAAAAGTGGAGCTATTGAAGCTCTAAGGTAAGACACACTTTTACTTTTACTCTTCTATGCATTTTAAATGTTAGATCTGCAGTTGGATGCAATGTCAATTAATAATCAGTGGTGATGTTGAATACCTGAACCTGAGGGAACCAATAGGCAACATCCTGAGACATAAGCACTTTTTAGCCCTTGTGAGGCCACTGTTGGCCCCAATACTGGAACAAAAATCAGACGGAGTACTAGCAGAGACCAAAAGTCTGGGTTGAAACTGAAGGAAGCTGTGCTCCTTTTTCAGGGTTTCCAACAGAAATCCCAGACAGGAGCCCAAAACTGAAAAACTGCTGTATGTCCTGTGTGGGTTGCCTCCAGAGGCCCAAAATAACATCAGTCCATCATGGCACCACCCACAAGAGGCCTGATTGGAATGTATAAGGGCTTGTCCCCCTGTAGGGTGCCTACAGAAAACCCACCAGGGGGTCTAAAATCCCACAACTGTTGTGGCCCTTTCACAGGGTAACCCACAAGAGACCTGTGTAGGTTGTTTATTGTCAAGCCCCATTGTGAGGTTCTGTACAGAAAACCCAAATGAGGATGCAAAATACTGGAACTGTTGTGAACCAATCATGGGTCAGCCCACATAAGGCCCAACTGTGGGTTTACCACGGAAACCTCACATGTAGGCTTACATGTCAGCTGTCAATCAAAAAGCAATGCCCGTAAATATGCATAAATCTGTTACCGTATATAATTTTACCCAATGAAATACATAAAAGGTCACCTCCATTAGGGTCATGAATGTGAAATCTAGCTATGGGTTGCATTTACCAGGATGTAAATATGTTTATTTCTGCTCTAAAGTTGGACATTTTAACACGGAGGTCAATGGAGGTTTGTAGTTGTCCCCGAGCAATCAGATGAGGAACATGTGGACCCCTTTTAATAGCTTAAAACAACTATATGCACTCCCTTTTTCTGAAATCCATCCAATGATTTATGAGACATGGGCTCAGTGTGTCAAAGAGACGTGCTCTTTGTTAAACAAATAACCTTATTCTGTCTCCATGTGACTGCTCGATTCTAAAAGAGGCCACTGAGCACCATCAATGACGTCCCAGGAAAATCAGGGCTCCTTTCATGGATCTGCTTTTAATGCCTGGAAGAAAAGTGGGCAACCTAAATGCACACATGAGCAGTTACTGAATGCACAGATGGCTGAACACTTTAAAGAACGTTCAGTGTGTTTATGGGGACGGTAATGCTCTGGCAGTGATCTGATTAAGACAATATTCTAATGAGAAACATCCGTGTAAATGAAATGACTGAAGTACAGTGTAAACATGTGGTTGATAGCTGTTCCTGGAACAGGATTATAGCTGCTCTACAAAGTTTTCTTTTCATCTGGTTGGAAAAAAGCAAGATCCAACTTCAAAAATCTTTCAGCAACTTTTTCATATCTTCTGCACCTTCAGACACTGAAAAACTGTTATACAACAAAAAGTGAATCAGAATTTCTCTTAAACTTACTTAAATATAACTTACTAAAATATCTACAACACAAATACGAGAAGAAGATAAGATGATATGAACAGCACGGTAAGAAACCGCGTGACTCTAGTATGACTGCATTTATATGGCTGTGGACAGCAGTGATGACTAACGACTCGATGCTTTTAAACATAGCCAATGCTACATTAAGCCTGTAGTGAATCAGAAGAGCCAGCTGATTGCTTGTTTTGTTCCTGCTCATGATGACATAATCAACCTTAAGCGTTGGATACCTCCTCCACCCTTTGTTGCCACAACACGTCCATGTGAATGCACCATAAGGTGGTTTGTGGACTTGGAGAGGGCGCTCAACCCTCTGAGTTTTCTGTTGTGAGGGGTACTCACAGTCCCCCTCAATTTAAAATTCAGTCAAACCTAGAAAGTGTTGAGTCTTTACTTTCAGCTGTGGATAGTGAAGGAAAAACCATGATCGTGGGTGCAAACAAGCTTCCTCTGAAGGGAGACGGGACTCTGACAAACAGGCTGAGAAGTTCAGTCCTCCAGGAAGATTCAGAGTACAGTTGCTGCTCTTCCACATCAAGAGTAGCCAGTTGAAGTGATTTGAACATCTGGTTAAGGTGCCTTCTGGACGCACCCCGGGGAGGTATTTCAGGGATTATCCAACCAGGACAACGCCCACAGGCACACCCAGGACACGCTGGAGGGATTACATCTCTCAGCTGACCTGGGAACGTCTTGGTATTCCCTGAAGAGCTGGTGGAAAGGTGAGAAGGGGAAGGTATGGGCTTCTCTGTTCAGGCTGCTGCCACCATGACCCAAACTCTTTATTACCATGATAACATCCTGCATGTCCTGTAACTAATGATCTAAACATACAACAGTTCAGTACAATTAACAAATGGGAAAAAAGCTCAACTATATACAAACACCTAAAAAGACACTGACATTGGCATTGTGCATGCGCATGAGGTCGTCAAAATCCTCCACTCCTCCAAACTCCTCCACTCTGAAGATCTCAAAAACATCTCAGCCTGAAAATACTAATATGAAGTTATTTAGGTAAAGTGATAATGTCACCTACTGGAAATAGGAAAGGACATATTGTTAAAAATAATCATCCATCCAAGTATCTATCAGTTTCCGCTGATCCAAGGTCAGGTGGCAGAAAGAGCACCCTAAGGAGCCCAGACCTCCTGCTTTCTGGCCAGGAAGGGCACGTTTGCTGGCATGTCTCTCCCGGGACCTCCTCCCAGTTGGACATGCCCTAAACACCTTTCTTGGGAGGCATCCAGGAGGTACCGCTGAGAGCTAAGTAGTTAAAGAGATGACCGTAAGCTGTTTGATACCACAGACCGGAATGGAGCTGTCACTCAAAAGCCCTTACACCCCACCCCCCAACCCCCGCGCTGATTTATGTCAGAAAGTCAGGATTTAGGAAACATTTGAAAAAGATTTTTTGACAAATGGCTGATCATTTTGTTTGAATTAAACTTTTTATAACAAAAATTCATAATTTTACAACAAAAGTTGAAATTCTTTTTTTTTTTATTTATATAAAAAGATATGCGTTTTTACTAGAAAGGCTGTGATTTTTGTGAAAACTGTGACAAAAAATTTCCTTTTTTTGCAAAATAAGATGTGATTTAGTTAAATTTGCCATTTTAGAACAAATTAGTTGTTTTTGTGCAAAAGAAGTAAATTTTTTTTTTTTTTAATTTGCAGATGTCTGAGAAAAATTTTCGGTTTTAGTACAAAAGCTCCAATTTGAAGAAAAACATGAATTTTGTGAAATCTAAATTTTACTTTCAAAAATCACAAATTAAATTCCAGTCCAGGAACATCACTGACAACATTTTTGTTTGCTAAAAATAAAGAACCTGCCCTTTCATGGTAACCATGGTGATGAGTTTGATGAAATATCTCATGTATTTATGTTCATCTTCTGCAGCCTTTGCTCTCAGGAGACCCTACCAGTGACCTTTCAGGCCTGCGTCATTCCCAAAGACTGCGACGTGACTGAGTGGTCTGAATGGTCCGTGTGCTCCAAGGACTGCTTTGACCCCAGTAGACTGATAGGGGAGCGCACCCGCACCAGAAAAGTGAGCCAGTTCCCAATAGGTGGAGGAGCAGAGTGTCCAGTCCTGGAGGAGAAAGAGCCATGCACCCCTCAGGCTGATGCAGTCCCACCATGCATTGTGTGAGTAATGGGCAGAGGTCATCCTAAAAGTAAAGATTTGCTAAAAATTAAGATCCCAAAGTTGACCCAAGAGGTACTGTACATCCCTGGACCTACAGGCCTCACTGATCATGTTAAATGTTAAGGCTGATTCATGCTTTCATGTCAAAGTTACGCACATAAGCTGTGTGCTACTTTAAGCCGTTTCTAGCATTTATGTTTCTGCTGTATTGTTTGCGTCACTTTGTAATTGCACCACCAACCATTAGATGGCAGTGTAGGTTCTTTTTATGCAGCGCTGTAGCTGTATATTTTTTCATGAGCTGAAAAATGTTGAGCACACATTGTTTTGACAGACATTACAGCAAACTATCAATATACATAAAAAAGACAAAAATGAAACGGTGTGAAATTCGTAAACAGAGAATGTATCTACCGTTCATTTCTTGGAGTCTGTATTGTCGTGATGCGTAGTTACTCCTCTGAAGAGAGGCGCATGTCAGGCTAAACCACAGCCTATGCTTCAGGGTTCACAAAAACATAGCTACCCCGCATGGTTCACATTTACGCCTAAGCTACACCGTAAGCTTCATATTTAAGCTGTAGTTACGCTGTAGGCTTTACGCTTAAGCAGCAGCTATGTCGTAGGATTCATACCTACATTGTAGCTACACCATAGGGTTCACACACCTACATCGTAACTACGCCCTAGGTTTCCTACATACATTGTAGCTATGCCGTAGGGTTCCCACCTACATCATAGCTACAGTGTAGGGTTCCCATCTGCATCGTCGCTATGCCGTTGGGTTCCCACTTATATTGTCGCTATGCCGCGGGGTTCCCATCTGCATCGTCGCTATGCCGTTGGGTTCCCACTTATATTGTTGCAATGTGGTGGGGTTCCCATCTGCATCGTTGCTATGCTGTAGGGTTCCCACCTATATTGTCGCTATGCCGTAGGGTTCCCACCTATATCGTAGCTATGCCGTAGGGTTCCCACCTATGTCATCGCTATGCCGTAGGGTTCCCACCTATGTCATCGCTATGCCGTAGGGTTCCCACCTATATCGTAGCTATGCCGTAGGGTTCCCACTTATATTGTCGCTATGCCGTAGGGTTCCCATCTGCATCATTGCTATGCTGTAGGGTTCCCACCTATATTGTCGCTATACCGTAGGGTTCCCACCTATGTCATCACTATGCCGTAGGGTTCCCACCTATATCGTAGCTATGCCGTAGGGTTCCCACTTATATTGTCGCTATGCCACAGGGTTCCCATCTGCATCGTTGCTATGCCGTAGGGTTCCCACCTATATTGTCGCTATGCCATAGGTTTCCCACCTACATCATAGCTGCACCATAGGGTTCCCACCTGTGCTGTTGCTGCACCCTACCTTTTGATGCAAAAGCATGAGTCAGCTTTCAATGTTCCTGATGGCACAATTAGAATAAAACTGAACGGATGGTTTGTTAGGAAGAGTTTCCAGGAGAAAACCTCTTCTAAAAACAATGTTGATGGCACGCCACTAACCTGCATCTGAGCAAATCACACGGCTTCTGGAACAATGTTCTCTGGACAGATGAGACCAAGGTGGAGATGTTTGGTCATAATTATCAGCATCATTCTTGGAGAAAAACAAACACTCATTCTCACGGTCAACCACAGTGGTGGAAAGGTGATGATTTAGGGTTGTTAGCAGAGGTGCATGATACTGGATATTTGCTATCAACTTTATATATCAAAACAACTTTTTGCCAATGGCTGATACTGAAACCAAATGAATCATCTTATGCTTTTGATGCAGTACTTAACACTGACAAATCAACATTAAATCGTGACACTCTCGTCATCCTGTCGAGGGAACTAAACACGTTACTGCAGTTTACTAATCCGTGTACTGATCATTCTTTACATTTTCAGTAAACAATCAAAAATTAAAAACATGAAGGTTATTTGGTTATTTGTTTTTGAATCAGATACCAAAATACAAAAAGTACCTTATTTATAATACTTTCAACTTTAGAAATACAAAATGGAAAAAAACGCCTGAAGACTGAATTTGATTTTGAATTGGTCAGGTTGACTTGACTGGTAAAATGTTCTCTTGTGGGTGCAACCATTGGAACTGCACACCAGTTTGAAAAGCCGCTGCCAGTTGTCTCTCTCTCTTGCCCGCCTACTGTTTGGGCGCTCAGCTCTTAAGATGAGTTATTAAATTAATGGCGTTGAAGGAGCAGGTCGAAACTATCAGCATTGGACCATTAGAGCTTTAAGCTGATGCAGATGTTTCGTTTCTTTTTTTTTCTCTCTATTGGCAGATACCGATGTCTGGCCGATATCATGCATTCCTGCTTCTAGAAATGCAAATGTGAGCCTCATCTGGCCAAAGAATAAAATAATCAAGATCTGTATAGTAATCTCCAAACGATTTGAACAACAATACTGATTATTTTCAATTGTTTCATGAAAGGGGGCGTGGCCTAAGAATCATTGGCTCTGCATTATGTTGGTTAAATTCAGCCTAAAAGTACATACACTGTTAAAAGTACATAGGATTGTTCATGAATAAATGGGTTTCTGAGACTGGTAAATCATTACTGGTTTTCCATTTAGTTTTCCCATTTTTTGTGGGTTTGGAGTTGTTTGTCTGTATTTTCTTGCTTGGTTCATTTCCACTTCTGCCATCAGCTACAACTGGAAGACCACAGAGTGGACGGAATGCAGGGTGGATGCACTACTGAGCCAGCAGGACCGTCGGCGTGGAAACCAAACAGGGTTATGTGGAGGAGGAATCCAGACCCGAGAGGTCTACTGTGTACAGGCCAGCACTGAAACACCGACCAACGTCATCTCACTAAGGAATAAAGAAGGTAGGATACTGATAGAGCCTCACTTCCTCTTGTTTTCTTGTGTCATTTAGTTACTTAAACTGTGTCTTAATTAACATTTGTAATGATTTGTGTTGTTAAACATTGAACATTGCCACTACTAGAAGAAAGTGTGAGAACTCCTGAATTTAAAAGGTTTCTGAACCTCCTTTGGCAGCAGTGACTTTGGTTAAGTGCTTTCAGTAGCTCAGAATTAGTAAAAGAAAAATAGCCCCAATTATGACGCTCCCTTCGCCATGCTTTACCACTGGGATGATTTTTTTTAGCTGGTAAGATGAACCCATAGTCCAGGGGCTCATCCAGGGCCACATCATCACTATGGTTACTGTTAAAGGCCCAGTTATCGTCTATTTTCTCAACCAGTTCTGTTGTCACATTTCGTGAGTCGTGAAGGGAAGTTTTGTCATGGGATCTGGGGGGTGGGGCTTCGTGGCCTCAGAGACTGGACTGCTTGTCCTCATCTCAGAGGAAATTAACTCTTAAGTTTATTTTCAAAAATACACCAAACACTGTTAAGTGTCTAAAGGCATCTTGGCAATTCAAGACTCTACTGCATAAAATTATTTATGGCATAATGAAACGTTTTAAATCTTTTGAGTTTCAGTTATGCTATTGTACAATATCACCTAATAAAGTACCGATATTGCACAAAAAGGGCATGGCTGACCAAGAATGAAGTATGGTGTTAGGAGCATCATGACTTGGGTTGCTTTATTTCCTCAGGGCATCACACAGCTGGTTGATGAGTGTGGGCTGGTTTGTATCATCAGATTAAAAGTAGGCTGAGGGATTTCTAGACGACATCATGTCTGTTGATATTTGAAACAAATAACCAACCAAACGTCGAGTGCTAGCTCATCCGGCCACTGCTAAACTGACACCCCTGATGTTGCACAATAGAGAGTTCACCTGTGTTACCTGTCAAAGCTGCATGTGATGTCATCCCCAGACGGAGGTGAAGAGATATTCACTGAAGGTGACAGAGAATATTCCGGGTGGAATCCTTTGCCCTGCCTTTCAGCATTGTGCCTTACATGAACATCGGATCACATTTTATACCAAATTAAAATAGAAATAGTCATTGCAGACAGACAGACAGCTGACACGTACTTTACTGCACATCCTTGTAAAGCTGCTGTCTTGTCTGACTTCATGAATGACTGCATGGTAGTACATAGGACAGCCTACAAATCTGCGTTCGCAACTGAATTTCAGCTCATAGATTTCATCACCCATTGGTTTCTGAAAGGTGGTTCTGAAAGCCCATTTTGGAGCTCTGACTCCGCCCGACCTCCATTAATCATACTGACCCTTAATTTGGTGCCTAATGTCCTGAGCCGCATGTCCTGAGCAAGGACGTGGCAACAGTGCATCATGGGAGTGCCCTCACATGAAATTCGGCCCACATCTGGCACATGCAACACATGCCAAAACCCAGATTTGCCCCAGTTCATGAACTTTGTAATGCATCTGTCTCACATAGTATTTGTGAGCCAGATGTCAAATGTCAAACAGATTAGGCCCAAATGTGTCTCCTTTGTGGGTCTGCCTCCCGCTTTACTTTTAGAAGCTCTTGGAACCAGATCAAGCCTGCAATCTGAGAGCAAAGAGCTTTTCGGGGGTTATATGTGACTATAAAGTCATTCAGAAGCTTCAGCAGTAATTGCAGGCTTTGCACAAATAAAGAAGTGCAGTCCAGTCTTTAAGAAACAAATGTATGGAGTACTTTTCTACATCACGCTATTATTAAGGTGAATGATGGCACGTCTAAATGATGGCTCCTGTAATAAAGTAGAAATCCTGGTCAAAGGTAACTTCAAGGGTCTGGAAGTAACACTAGATGTTGAACCACCCAGACTAACTACCTGCTGATGTCTACCTCAGTCTCATCTGGCTTTAGTAATACGTAAATAGTCATCCGGGTCACTACATCGTGTTTCTAGTCCAACTATGGTATCATCTGACTTCATGGACAGGTGTTGCTGAGTATCATCTGCATAGAAATGTGTCATGCTACCTAATAATAATGTGGATGTGGACAATATATAAAGTTAAAAGCAGCAGTCCAAGCATAGAACCCTGTGGGACACCATGACTAACTGTTGTATGAAGACGACTCCTCATTCACATGAACAAACTATCATCTGTCACATAAAGATGATCGGGTGTTGAGGGAAAAGCAATGAATGTGTTGGCTTTTATAGACATCAGTTCCTTTTTAATCTGGTCTCTTTCTTTTCACATTGTCATGTAACCATCAGGACAACTGGGTTTTTACCAGACTATAAGTTTATCAGCGTTGTCCGTTACTCCACAGTTCTGCGGCCAGTGAACAGTGAGCTGTGTCAAGGTATTCCTCCAAACACCACCCAGCTGTGCCACATCAGCTGTCCTGTCATGTGTGAGGTGTCTCCATGGAGAGCGTGGGGACCCTGCACCTATGAAAACTGTCAGACGACCAAGAAGGACCAGGCTGTTAAGAAGGGTAGGAGCTCATGTTGACAATTACATCATCAGTGTCTTTATTTTAACAGTTATGGGACCATGAAGTCATGAAGAATGAAAACTGCCACATTTGAGCTGTTTCCAGGTTACTGCAACCATACTGGTACCAGAAACAACCAGTGACTTTCGTCAGAGAGTTGATGATTTTATGACATGAAGATGCAATTGCAAAAAAAAAATTAGGAATTTTTGCCCACAAGAAAGAGACCCCAACTTGAATTTCACAAATTTGATCAAATTTCAGAACGAATCTTATGATGAAAAGTTTGGAAAAGACTTTGTGAAATTTTAGATTTTATGAGAAATACTGATTATTTATAAAAATACTGACAATTTTGTGAGTCGTGATTTTCCATCAAAAATGTACATAAAATAATAAAAGTATAAAATAACAACAATTTTATGAGAAAAAAACGTTGAGTTGATGTCAAAAAGTAATTTTTATGAATTTTGTTATTTTATGACAGAAAGCTGTGAAGCTGTGAAGTCATGATTTTTTTTTTTAATTTCTTGTGAATTAAACTATGGAGCTATCCTGTTTTTGATGGGTCCTAAAATATGAAATAATATTTTTAAAAGAATCTAAGAAGAAAAGAAAAAGCAAACAGGCAAAGAAGTGAAATAGAATAGTTTGGGCTGCAAGCAGAGCCGCCAAACAACCCACAAAACGGACTAAAGAACTGTCACACTTATTTCACTCCTTCTACTTTCAATTACAGTTTTTTGATATCGGATATTTAATGTTGGAAATGACCAAACTTGATTCAGGATCTTAAAAAGCGCCAGGGAAATTTATATTTGGAGCTAAAAATGTAAATCTTATCACAGTGCCACCTACAGGCCTGCCGAGGTAATTATGACTGTTACCAGCCGGGATGAAATTTAACCCTAAATTACTGAAACATACAAGTCGATCCCTTCATATTGTCCAGTTTTGTATTATAGCATATTTCAGTTTAGAAAATGTAGGACTTTGAAGCATCAAACGTTCAGTCCTACAGGTTCCAACGATTTTTTTTATTGTGACTAAAATATTGATTATTTTCTGCTTTCAATTTAAAGTACACGCAATATCCTCTGTGTGTTGGAGCTGGTTGTTGTAGAAAGGAATCAGACAAACACTTGATCACCTTTTTCTTCTTTGACAGGATTTAAAATGAGGAAAAGGAGAATAATCAATGAGCCCACGGGTGGGACGGGTAACTGCCCCCACCTGGTGGAGGCGATCCCGTGTGAAGACCCCAGCTGCTACGAGTGGCTGGTGGTGAAACTGGAGGAGTGCATCCCTGACGCTGAGGAATGTGGACCAGGCACACAAATCCCCCAAGTCCAGTGTGTCAACAGTGATGGTGAGTAGACCAGCATGCAGAGATATGACGACTGGGGAAGAGGGGGTCCCTCAGAGCACCTGCTCAGATCTTTGGATGTCTATGAGGTGCTTTTAAAGACTGTTGCTGTGGCTTCTGTTAGACGAGGTTTCATGTAACATATTGATAGTAAAATACTAACTCTCTGACGTTTGGAAGTGCAGTTGCCATGGTAGCTTTCACCTTGCACTCAGTGACTGATAGGTATCCAGGTCTTGTGGCTGTGGTTTGTGGCTGTGTTTGCTGGACTTTAGGGCCAAACACACCTGCACCTGGTCCCTCCTTTATGTTCTGTTTAGACAGAAGAGGCCGGTGGGCCACATCCGGTCTGCCACTCATAAACATTTCTGAGGAAACTTCATGTGTTCTGATATCAGAAAGTGGAATAACTGAGGAGGAGAGCAGCTGGTTTATGTCAGCGAGTCAGGATTTAGGAAAAGATTGAAAAAGATTTACAACAAAAAGTTGCTCATTTTCATCAAAACCTATTTTTTTCTCCTTTTTTTTGTTGTTTTGTTGTTGTTTTTTTAAACAACCTGTTGCAACAACAAAAAAATTGTAATTTGGAGTTAAAAAGATTTTAAAAAGTCTTGGTTGTTTAAAAAAAAAGTCTTGATCTTTCAAAATTTGCAGTTTTACCACAAATTATCTTTCTTCTTCTTTAGTGCAAAAGATTTATTTTTCTATTTGAGTTTTTATGGCAAAAATTTATTTTTTACAGGAATAAAAGGTGATATTGCTGAATTCACCATTTTACAACAAAATCTCCTTTTTTCAGAAAAAAAAAAGGTTTTTGCAATTAGACTTGAAAAATGTGTAATTTTTAGTACGAAAGCGTCGGTTTTATAAAAAAAGGTTTTGTCAAATTTCTGATTTTCTGACAAAAATTCCCTTTCTTTTGTTTAAAAAAAAATTCATTAATTAATTTATTTAATGACTGTGTCCAGGAACTGGTGGGAAATCTGACAACATTGCTGGTTTTCGAAAATAAAGAATGCCTATCCCTTTAATGGTAACCATGGTGATGATGTGCCCTAGAGTTTTACACCCCTGATTTTAATGAACTGTTCGCCATGTTAGTTTGAATCAGGTGCTGAAGCAGAGAAACATCTGAAACGTGCAGGACTGGACCAGGACCAGCAAACATCTGCTCTTCTGGAGACCTGAACATCAGCTCATCAGGGGCTGACGATTAGCAGCACCTGGTTTCTTTTTAACCTGATTTCTGCTAATTAAATAAAGTTATGTTCCTGCTCGTCCGAGGTTTTATTTGCTTAGTCAGGTCTGACTGATAACAGTCCTCCTTCACCTTTTACTTCTTCGCTTCCTGTAATCCTTCATTTCCACTCCACTGGATAAAAGACAAAACTGCTCAAGGTGGCATTATTCCCATCAATTTGTCCTGCTTTACTTTCCTTCCATCTTCTGAGTGCCTCTCACATGGAGGAGGGAGAGTTTAAGTGCTGCTGGCTCTCTTTCATATCAGATTAACTCTTCGCAGCCGTCCAGCATTTAGTCTGCCTTCCCCGTCGATTAGCTGTGAATGTGTGGGGCCTAATCTGGCCCGGATGTGGCAGAATTAAATAACAGAGATGTCAGCCTGCTTCTGGTACGTCTCCATGACTCTGAGGTTCAGACTCTGTTTGTCTGGTCTCTGCATCGCTTCAGTTACCAGCTACGTTTAGTGATGCATAAAATCTACAACTGCTGCTGGAAGTCTTCTTTTGGCACTAAAACATAAACACTAAAGGCAATAAATCTGTAATTAGGAGCCTAAACAGGAGCAGGTTTGTTGGGACAGAAAGCTTCTTCTGTCTGATGAGCTCATGGAAGCACGACTGAAGTTCACTAAACTGCTTTTATCTATTTTACTTTAATTTTCTGGTTTTTCACTGAACTCCTACAGAAATACTGGTAACTTTCCAATAAGACACAAAAATGCTGCTTAATTACCAGAAAACAAACCATGAACTAACCACTACGGAGCCATTAGTTCATCAGTTAAACAGGCCTAATTTTAAGATTTATGTGTTTCAGCTGCAGATAAAATATACTTCCATTTGGATTTTAATGATTTATCATAAACAGGCTAAATTTAATGTAATCTTAAGTGTATGTATGTATGTATATTAAATAAGTACTGGGTACAAATTAAATCTATTAATGACAAATGCACACATATATGTATTTACAACAGGTTGGATTTATTGGTATCATTATTCAAATCTCACTCTTAACCGTTTCATTTACTGTCAAATAGTTTGGTTTATTAGTTTATGATAAATCTGCGTAACTGCATTTGAAATACATAAATATAAAAATGAGGCCCAAATATTTTGGTTTTTCTCTCTCTTTTTTTGGACAAATGGTAATCCATCAGCTCTTCAAAGCAACAGATGAATACATTTTTATTTAAAAGCTGACTGACTGAGTCAGTATTGGTTAATGTTGGCTGTTAAATGTTTTAAAATTTAAAAGTATTTACCACGGTCCTATTAATCCTTAATTATCTTCGTCCTCATTTCAAGCAAGGGGTGGGGGGGAATCTTATAAATACATTCCTGTCCACAATAAAAAGTTTTTAATGACTTGAAGAGCTGCCATTTATGCTCCTCCTTTGAAGTTTTTACATTCAGTCTCAAAATACTTGTAAAACTTTAGTCAAACATAAGAGCAACATGCTCAGATCGGATCAGAACCTCTCAGAGAGCAACTTTGGAAAAGAAAAACTGTGAAACTCAATCACTGGTCTCTTTAAACCATTCTGACCAGTATGATTGGAGGGTCACTCAGCGCAGGGGTGATTGGTGAGACTCATGGTGACCACATGCTAAATCTGCTCGTTTCCATCCAGGTGAATTTGTGGAGAAACAGTTGTGCCGTGACGCCATCCTTCCCATGCCCACCATCTGTGAGGTGCCTTGCCCAAAGGACTGTGCCTTGAGCCCCTGGACGCCCTGGTCCCTCTGCTCCCACACCTGCTCCGGAAAAAACTCGGAGGGAAAGCAGACCCGAGCCCGGTCCATCCTCGCATATCACGCGGCAGAAGGTGGGGAATCCCGACAGCCAATCATATGGCAGCATTTATAAGTACTTCATTTGGTTTCTAAATGAGAATGTTGTGGACAGGAAAGAAGAACCAGAACCAGATCAGTTTATTCACAAACTAAACGAGAGGTGGATGGTCCCTGGTACCAGTCTGGTCACTTTAGGACCGACTGATTGATCTGACGGGCGTCTTGATGTTGTATGAAAGAGCGAGGGACAATGCAGACCATTTATCCACTTCTGTCTCTTTGACCTTCAGGAGGAGTCCAGTGTCCCAACGTCAGCGCCCTCCAGGAGACGAGGACCTGCAATGACCATCCTTGCACCGTGTACCACTGGCAGACCGGCTCATGGGGGCAGTGCATTGAGGACTCGTCCGTCCCGTCCGCCAATGCGTCAGTGGCCCTGGCACGCGGCGACGATGTCTCCTGCTCTGTGGGGATGCAGACCCGTAAAATCATCTGCGTGCGCGTCAGCGTGGGCCAGGTTCCTCCCAAAAAGTAAGACCTCCCACTGTTCATGCCGTGTTAGAAGTTTGGTAGAGTTTAAAGGACGCAGGTCAATCATGTGCTCTGGCCGCACAAGTGATTTGTGTTTGCACAAGTGTTCTGATGGTGTGGTTTCCAGGTGTCCGGAGAGTCTTCGTCCAGACACGGTCCGGCCCTGTCTGCTCCCGTGCAGGCGAGACTGCGTCGTCAGCCCCTACAGTGACTGGAGCCCCTGTCCATCCTCATGTCAATCAGGTGACGCTTCTCAGGACATCCCCCCCGTCTAGTTCATAACCTTCTAAAGAGCGATCTTATACAAGGCTTCCTAAAGTTTTACAAAGTCTCACTCCTGAAACGGCTGCTGAGCTATTTCATCCTGAGCCATCACCATGGATACCAGCCAGCTGTGGTGTCGGGATTTCCTGCTAGTTCCTGGACCGGTCGTTAAAAAAGTAAAATTTTGCTACAGTCTCAAATTTCATACAAAAAAAAAAAGAAAAAAAAAATCATAATATTGAGGCTTTTAATTAAATCTTTTTATTTTTTTTTACTTTTACTAAAATCCCAATTTTTGGTATATTTCCTATTTGTTGGTTGTAAAAATTACAAATTTCACAATATCATTTTTTAATTAAAAAAAAATGAATTTTTGTCATAAAATCTCAAATTTCACAAAAATTTCACAAAAATCACCACCTTGTCATTTTATAAGAATTTTTATTAGAATTTTACACTTGAAAAGTTTTAAAAAAGAATTGTAACCTTTTAGCTTTTTTAAATTTGAAAATATTAACTTTTTGAAACAAAAGAAAAAATGCGTCGGACATCTCCTCTGTTGTGTGTTGCCACAACGCCTACGCATGAAACTGCTGTCAAGGAGCGTATACTGGTAATAACTGGTCACTGTGGCTGTGAACCAGTAATCAGCATTTGTGGCCATCGTTACTGTCATCATAGATGTGATTATTTGTAGAAGAAACGCAGTTGAGCCAACCAAGCTGCTGTATAAAATCTGCCACAGTCCCCCCCCCCCCTTCCCCGTTCCCACAAGCATACTGAAGGTGGGGGTTAAGTGGGAAGGAGTTGCGTTCTCTGCGATGAACAGCTGTTGGTCGCTTTGGAACGTTGTTTGCTAAACAAATAAGCCAGAAGCATCACTACTTAACAAGCAGAACAAATCCTTTAATCACACCAGATCTGTTTCACTTTCTAAGCGTCTCTTTTCTGTCAGTAGAAAATAGCTGTTGGTGGTTTCAGATCCAGATTCTTTTGTAACTCAGTTGCTTCAGTTTGCTTCTATCTTTGTACCCCTGTAACTTAGCCCCGCCCCCTCCATCTGTCAGAGTTTGAACTATTGAACGTAACCAAAACCTGATAAGCGACTTAACAAATCTGCACGACCTGAAAACTGTAATCTGAAACAAACTCCCCTGGATAAATGTGGACTTCCTGTAACGCTGATGACTTCTAGCACCAGTGAAGCTAAGTACTAATGTTTAAGATGGTATCAGATATTTCCATTGATTGTTTTCTTCCTTCCATTAGAACCAGTCCTTTCCAGGAGTGTTTGAGCACAGAGATGGATTTAAGCTTGGTTTACGTACATCTTTGTTCTACACTGATACAGGAGAACAGAGCGTGCAGAAGACTTTCCCTCTTTAAGCATCAGCATCAAAGACCCAGAACGTGCCACAACATAGTCACAATCCATTAAAACAGGCCTGAAAGGAATATTTTGGAGTTAAAACAGCCCTAGGTCTGTTCCTAGCAGCGCTGTGTTATAAAAAATTACTATTTTAAGCTTCTGTCAAGACTCAGACTTCAGTGATGGTGTGGATTGGGTCTCTACTGACAAACTAAGATTATTTTAAAGTTTTAAGTGTACACAGTGTATATAGGCAGGACTGTTTGAAGAGGCACCTCAGTCTGGTTGCTATGACATTATTATAAGTCTGTACAAGTCAGCTACAGATGTGATGCAAACTACTCTATTTTCTTCGCAGACAAGTGGAAATAGTTATTTTAATGAATTTAATCTTTTACAGTGTTTAGTCTCACAGTTTTTAAAATATTTTAGTGCCTTGAATGGATGAACATAAATAACAAGAAGTCAACGATGTTTAAAAAATGACAATGCTTACACCTGTGTGTGCTTGATAAACGTGTTCTCCTGTGGTTTTTCTTTAGGCAGTAGCACCAAGAGGAAGCAGTACAGGAAACGGATTATCATCAGATTACCAGCCAACGGGGGACAGGACTGTCCAGAGGTTCTGACCCAGGAAAAAGAGTGTGACGCTGCTTCTGTCTGTGACGGATACAGGTACCAGACACATTCAGTGTAAATGATCCAAACTGCTACGCTCCATCACTTCTAGATTCTTTCTAATTTAGCTGTAAAACATATTAATTTATGGACATCTTAAGCTTGTTTAATTGTATTCATGTCCCACAAACCCGTACGGGTTGGTGGTTTTGATGTTTTTTGATTCCGTCTGTACTTTTGAAAAACTTCAGAAACAACAAGCCAGGCTCGACTCTCCCTGGTACATTATAACTGATTCATTATAATTAATCATCATAGGTGCCAATCAGGCCAAAGTTCACCATGTTGTGCGTTTTACACCACAATAATTAAACAGGTCATTCTAGTTCTCCTCACCTCTGATCATCGTTTTAATTTCCTGGCAGATGGAAAACCCACAAGTGGCGAAGGTGTCAACTCGTCCCGTGGTCCATCCGCCAAGACAGTCCTGGAGCTCAGGAGAACTGTGGACCGGGTCTTCAGTTCCGAGGTGAGGATGGTCCAACATGCTAGATCAGGGCTAGTTTCTCCTGGTCCGTATCATCGCCATAGTTACCATTTCTCAGCCAGCGATGATGTCAGCCTTCCTCCCAGTTCCTCGACCCAATTTTGTCATAAAATCTCCAGTTTCATAAACTTGGTTACATTCTTATCCTGCCCTTGGTGTTCATTCAAGGAACTGCAACCTCTGTTACTTCTGGATTGAACTCAACTCCAAAAAAATACAGATGTTCTCCCTTGACCAGGGAATAGAGAACGGTTCTAGTTGTGGTTCTAGTTCTGGCTCTGGTTCTGG
This sequence comes from Arrhamphus sclerolepis, assembly GCA_037176975.1. Taxonomy (NCBI): domain Eukaryota; kingdom Metazoa; phylum Chordata; class Actinopteri; order Beloniformes; family Hemiramphidae; genus Arrhamphus; species Arrhamphus sclerolepis. Next base: position 17,747 of record JBAMYA010028617.1, on the reverse strand, counting down.
TTCTGGTTCTGGTTCTGGTTCTGGTTCTGGTCATTGTTAGTTCAGTTTCAAAACCTCCATAAAAAAGACAGATTAGTCTGCAACCACACACGAGGTCAACAACCTGAGACATGTTCTCTGGTCTAACAAGACTAAAATGGAGCCGTATGATGGAAGTCAAAAGGAGAACGACAATAAACAGATTCACAGCTTCATAAACTGTAAGTGGGGTGCACAAATTAAATATTCAAGAGCAAAAAAAGTCGTTTTGAGAGGACAAAACTACCAGTAGGAGGAGTCAGAGGGCTCTCAAAGCTCAGGTTCTCTCGCTTGTCTGGAGGCGGAGCAGTGGGAAGTTCTGATGAGGCGGAGACTTGGCCCGCGTACAATCGTATGACGAGTGTAGTCTAAATGGAATATGATCAACAATCATCTCATCATGTTGTGGAACCTCTGGAGGGACAGGAGCACTTCACTAAACATCTGGAGGAAGATTCTGTGAATTTGCTGAAGCAGCAATTTGAAGACGTGAGCCAATAAATGACAGTTAGGGTATGGATGGGTCTCGTACATGGAGAACCTTTGTGATAGTTGTAAAGTGGAATAAATACATGAAAGTGAAGGCCTTCACAAAGACCTGACCTTTGGAGAAGTGAGCCAGAATTCCAGCCAGTTATTGGGAGAAGCTTGTGGAGAACTGCCAAAAACATCTGAACCATGTTAAACAGTGTAAAAGGAACAAAAACAGGAACAGTCTCCTTACCCTTACTGTTTGACGGTAAAAAATATCGTCTATTTCTGCACCAATACCTCATACAACTTCTTGGTGAGCCTAGCAGCAAGTGGTTTGTCAGAAACGGATACCGTTACAGAACGCCAGCGATGAGCATCCTGCTTCTCCATCTTGGGAAGCACTTACCAATAACAGCACCATTAGCTCTGAAACTGATAGCCTTTTACTCCTCACTCATCGTTTAAGACAGCAGACAGAGGGCCAAAGACATCTTTACACCGTCTTTTGTTATATTGAATTTTTGCATCTACAAGTCACAAATGTTGTATTTTCTCTCATTATAGTATTATCATGCATGTTTTGTTTGCGGTAGGGGTCAGTCGGAGACTAATTACAAGATCTACAACCCATCACTATTTGCCAAACTCAGTTGTAATTGGTTAATTTAAGAAACCGCTGGTTCAGCTCTCAAGGCCACGGTTGAGATCAGCTTCCAGCCTGAAGACGGTCGATGGTGGAACGCTAACGCTAATGAAAGCTGGGTCCATTAGCAGCTGCCTGACTCATGTTGTTATTCATCCAAATGTCCACCGTTGTTCTGTTCTTTTCTGTCTGCTGTAGCCGTTTCGTGCCGGAAGCTGGACGGTGGGCAGGTGGACATCGAAGCTTGTCTGAAGTTCAGCAGCCCCATGCCGCCTCTCACCCAGCTGTGCCAGCTGCCCTGTCAGGAAGACTGCCAGCTCAGCAGCTGGTCTAAGTTCTCGCCCTGTTCCGTAGACTGTGTGGGCGTCAGGACTCGCAAGAGGACTCTGTTGGGTTAGTGACTTCCAGATGATGTCAAACTTTGATTCAGTTCATTACATCAGCACCTACCAAGATCTGTGGAGTTCCTTTACCCACAAAGTAAACAAGTTCATTCATGTCCAATTATAAAGAAAATTGAAATTATTGTCCAAGTTCTTGATTGAGATCATGGGATGTCAATATATTTTGGAAGGAAAAAAATTATTTGACTTAAAATGTGATCTGATTTACTTCAAAGTAACAATAATAGATAAAAACAATGTTCTATGACTGAGTCTTACAATATTAGCTTTTTATTTTTGATCGATCTGGCCGGTCCTGAACGGATCTCTGTGGAGGGAGACACAAGTCTCATTTATAGGCCAACAAAGAGTTTATACAACAAATAGTTTCATAGGAAAGCAGGTTCACCACCTTGCTACACATTGAGGGTGTGGGGGGGGCCCAAGGGTTGGCTCATGATTCAAACCACATATGTCAATGTCTCAATGTTTGATTGTCTTTTATCACTCAAAGTAGCTCTAAAACCCTACAGGTGCACAAGCTGCCAACACTAATTAGCTTTGGGTGAAGTAATTAGTCTATGGGTTCACTTACTTTATCCTCCACCTCTGTGAATGTTAGTTCATGTTTTCAATAAAGACATAAGTAACAGCAGCTGTTACAGGCATGTTGTGTTTGTCTATTAATGTGAGTTAGATCTGATTGTAGATAAATGCAGAAAACAACTTTCTCGCCGCTGTAAAATATCTAAATTGGAGTTTTTCTGCATTTGGGGTTGTTAGAGAGGACAAACCAACTACATCTGTGTTTTCTTTCTAATCAGGGAAGAGTAAAAAGCGCGACGAGTGTAAAAACAACCAGATGTATCCCCTGAGTGAGACCCAGTACTGCCCGTGTAATAAATACAACGCCCAGCCGGTAGGGAACTGGTCAGACTGCATCCTGCCTGAGGGCAGCCGCATGGAGGGCCAGACAGGCATGAGGATACAAGGTGACATTAAGGAGTGCGGCCAGGGATACCGCTACCAGGCCATGGTGTGCTACGACCAGGACAACCGCATCGTGGAAGCTTCTCGTTGCAACAGTCATGGTGAGTTTTTCCTCAGACAACCCTGGAACTGGGCCTGACTCCTGACCTGGACTAAATAGTCTGGCATTGTAACGTAAAAGAGCTGTTTCTGGGATTTGATTTGAATCAGCAGTTGTTTTTTTTTTTTTTTTTTTTTTTTTTTTTATAGAATTCAATCAGTCGCATCCTGTAAACCTGATTTAATAAAATATTAACAAACCTACACATTAGTTTGGACACAGTCTTTAGTCGTTTTAATTATGATGCATTTTAACTGAGTTCAGTTTATTTGTATCACCTAAATTCTGAGGTCACTTGTCAGAGAAAATGAACAGTTCAGTGGAACTAAATTAATTCAGTTCATTTATATTCCAACTGTATTCTAATTCAGCCTCGTTCACAGATGTCATGTCATGAAACAGCAGCTGTCTGGACCAAAAACTTCACTTTTTGTTCCCCATCTCTGTGTTTAGCCTTACCAGTATTTCATCATAATAAATCATATTCCAGTGCAAAACCCAACTTCACTTATGTAACTCAAGCTCTTTGTGTCAAATCAAAATTGTTTCTTTTCCTGGTGAAAGCGAAAACAAGACAGTATTCCTAATGAACATCTCGGAAAATCTTTTCATCATTCTGAATGTGTGATGCCTGAAGTGATATGTATTTGTAAAGTGCTCATTCACTCTATTGGTTGTGAGGATTTCATGGAGATGTCAATCATCCAAATCAATCATGCTGTTCCTAAGATATGACTTTGTACAAACAGCCATGTTACAGCAGTCGTTGCACATACTGAAGAAGTCATGCAAAGAAACCCAAAACAGTTGTATTCAAAAAGAATGAACAGAATTAATGATATATTTATAAAATAAAACAGCTTTGTAGTTGATGCCTGGAAAGCCTTGATGACACAGGAATGACTAAATGTGCCAAAATATGGAATTATGACATCTTTAAGATAAGAAGGAGCTAGGTGCTTCAGAGCTGTAGAAATATTTCTATTTCCAGAAGCAAAGATAGGAGGAATATGGCTTCTTCTCTTTTTTGTAGGGTATATCGAGGAGGCTTGCATCATCCCCTGTCCATCTGACTGCAAACTGAGTGAGTGGTCTAACTGGTCACGCTGCAGCAAGTCATGCGGCAGCGGGGTTAAAGTTCGCTCCAAGTGGCTCAGAGAAAAGCCCTACAATGGCGGAAGACCATGTCCCAAACTCGACCACGTCAACCAGGTGACTTGTGTCATTTACAGAGGCAGGAGAAAGTATGTGAACCCTTGTGAATTAACTGGTGTCATCTGATCTTCCTCTAAGTCTCAAATTCAAAATAATAGAAGGCAGAAGTTTCTACCACACAAACTATTAATGTGTTTTCCAATGCTTTTATTAAATACACCCACTAACACACTTAGAGTACTGGAGGAAAAAGTAAGTGAACCCATAAACTGATTACATCACCTCTTCACACGACTCCTCATATCACTGCTATGCAGATGATACACCACTCTACCTGTCGTTCCCACCGGATGACTGAATTGTTCTGGAATAATACATCAAAAACGTCATTGCAATGGTGAAGCACGGTGGAGGGAGCATCGTGGTTCGGGCTTGCTTTGCTGCCTGGATTGCATTTTGGAGGGGAAACTTAATTCCAAAATTTGTCAAAATCCACCACAGAAACCTACGTTTCAAATCAGTCCAGACCTCAATGCCTCAGAGATGCTGTGGGATGACCTCGACACAGCCATTCACAGGAGACAACCTCGTTTAAACACAAACATCATGGTTTGAAAAGTGAACAGTTCCTCCTGAACCCTGGAGCTTCTGAAGGAGCTTCAGTTATATCTGTGAATGTTTAATGACTGTGCTCCATATTATCAGTTCTATGGAGATCAGTTTACATTTTATGGCAAACTAATGCAGAAGATCAGTTAATCTCACAAGGTTCACACACTATTTTCATAGCAGAATATCACAGTAAAAGCTTGCTTTTATCAGTACAATCATCTCAACTTCTGTTTTGTTTTGTTTTTTTCATTTCTTTCCTCTGCTGGTTTCCATCAACAGGCTCAGGTGAGTGAGGCGTTGCTTCTTGTCTTTTACCCTTTTATCCTCCTGAAGTAACAGTTATGAGTCTTAGAATGTACTTACTTCTTAAATTGTCTCAGCATAGATAAGTGATCTTGGTGTTTGTGTGTATGTCAGGTGTATGAGGTGGTGCCCTGCCTCAGTTACTGTGGACAGTACGTGTGGGTGGCTGAACCCTGGAGCGTATGGAGGGTCAGTAACGTGGACCTGAAGGTCAACTGTGGGGAAGGTGTGCAGACCAGGAAAATCAGGTCAGAAACCAAACTGAAGCTGTTTTTACATGACACCACATTTTTAAAAAAAGTGATTATACAAGAAAGATTTTGATTTTAGTACAAAAGCACAATTTTATGATAAAAGTTGCAAATTTTGAGATTTTTTCTTTTCTTTTTTTTTTCTTTTTCAACTGAGTCCAGAAACTAGCAGGAAATGTGACAATGTAGCTGGTTGAGAAAATCCAAAACAACCATCCCTTTAACAGTAACCATGGTGATGATTTGGTCTTGAAGTTGCGTCTGATCACACCCCATCAAGAGAAGAACCCTTAAAACAGAGCTGCGCTGAACCGAGTCACTGCTATTGGAAAAGACCTCTAAGTTTCCATGGCACACTATTTATTTTTGATGTATTGGAAAGTTTAAGTTTGTATTGAAACAAACAAACATTGTTTATGGGGCATTTCAAAAGCCTACAACCATAAATTAAATAAGGGTCACTAAAAGGTCCAGTCACTAAAAGGTGCTGTCCCATAAGGATCTGGACCTGCAGCCGAAAAGGTCAACTTTTAAATCTATTTATTTAAAGAAAACTTAAAAAATCAGAATGAAAGTGCAGTATATGAAAAACTAAGTACACTTGTGATTCACAGAACGTTGAATACCAAATGGTTTGAAAATGGTTTTCATAAAATTTGACAGGCTATGACAGGCTTCTGCAACATGTTGATGTCTTTCCTTTTTGGCATTGTGTTAATCTGAATCCTGCTCTCACAGAGGTGCTCCAGTGATCTCACTAATGATCACTTAATAAAGTGAATTTGATTAGCAGTATCTGGCTGCTCCTCAACTCCCAGGATTATAGTTAAGGTTCCTATTTCATTCTTCACATACCAGTGGATCATTTAAGCTTTTTGAAATCCATTTATTAGTGACTTTGAATGCTTTTTTTTGTATCTCTAATTTTGAGAATACCAAGTGATGAAGAGTTTCAAGTATTCATGGTCATAGTCAGATAACAGTCAGGCTCTGAAAACGGGAACTAGAGTGTTAAAAGGATGCCACCGATTCAAACTAACTTCAGCTGGAATCTGTGTGTGAACAGATGTATGCTCAACACCATAGACGGGCCCTCTGAGCAGGTGGAGGACTACCTGTGTGACCCAGAAGAGATGCCCCTTGGGGCCCGTAACAGCCGTCTGCCCTGCCCAGAGGACTGTGTGCTGTCAGACTGGGGGGCCTGGAGCCCTTGTCCCCTGGTAAGAACATCATGATTCCTATCAATCTACTCCACTCTAAGTGGTTGGGAATGCTCGAGACATTAATAGCCAGATAGATCACAATAATAAGACAAGAGTTTCCACTGGTTGGAGCTCTAATAGTAACATTCTCAAAATCAATTGTCCAGAGCAAAGCTGCTTGGACCCCTAATGATAGATTAAAAAAGCAATAAAGGCTTCATTGGTTAGACCCCTAAAAAACAACAGGGTATCTTCGTAGCTTTGATGTTTGTAAACCATTAATAAATGAAGATCATTAATTAAACAATACAATCTTCATTGCTGGGACCCCTAATAGTTCCTACTAGATTAACAGGATTCCTGGTGCTTCACCCTTTGACCACTAACAACAGCTTTTGCTTCTTGTTCCTCATAATATTCGTTACCAAATCATGGGATTTTAACAGATGTGCTACTTAGATCTCATAATCCTTACAATAACAAAAGGGTTCCAGGATCTTGTTGTGCAGTCTTGTTGGCCCGCTAGTAACCCTTACCCAACCAGTGGGGTTCCCATAGCTCTTCTCATTGTCTTTTCTCTGATGTCTTTTGTCTCCTCGTCAGCCATGTAGCGAGAACAGAACACGTGAGAGGGTTGCTTATCCTCTCCGTAAGCCGGGAAAGGAAAAGACATGTCCTGCATTCGCGGAGACAGAACCATGCAAACTCAACAGCAACTGCTTCCACTACTCTTACAACATCACTGGTGAGACCACTTGCTCAGACATTTCTGTCACAGCAGGACAAAAAGTACATAGTTGCAGGGATCGTTTGATATTTATGCGTCTCCCTTCAGATTGGAGCACCTGTCAGCTGAGTGAGAACGCAGTGTGTGGAAACGGCATCAAAACCCGCTTGTTGGACTGTGTGCGCAGTGATGGGAAATCTGTTGACCTCAGCTTTTGCCAAGAGGTGAGAAACCACCACCTCCACTGGTCAAAACCTCCTTTTCAGTTCATTTTGATGATAAAAGCCCGTAATGATCCCTTACAGCTGGGTCTGGAGAGGAAGTGGCAGATGAATGCGTCCTGTGTTGTGGAGTGTCCCATCAACTGCCAGCTGTCCGACTGGTCAGAATGGTCAGAGTGTACTCACACCTGCGGTCTGGCAGGTATGTCCAAACCAAAACTTTGTTTGTGTAAATGTCCTACTGCAGCGGTCGCAGGTCTGACTCCCAGCTTGCCATCCTTTGCCACGTGTCTTCCCCACCGACATCAACATCTCTCAGCTGTTAACGTTGTTTAGAGGAAGTGTTGGCAACATCCCTTCATCACACATTGGAGGTGTGTCTTTTATTAACAGAGGAGTACTCAAGAGCTCTCTACGAGGACTGCTTCTTTAATTTCAGATGCTTCCGATCAACGCTATGTTGTGTGGATTATATGCAAATGACACTGCAATTTATGTGTTATGTGGGGGGTAAATAAGTGTCCAGAGTTATCAGCAACAGGTCCAAAAGTGAGGTTCTGTGATGGTTCAGGGTTTTTTCAGTTGCCCTGGTGAAGCTTATTTTCACATCTGTGATGGCAGCCTTAATGTGGAAACGTACGCTGAGATTTTAGATTTTCAAAAAAACAATACAAAGCCTTCTCTAAGGGTTTGCTGAGGAAGAGGAGGGTATGGATACAGCCACAACAACTTTTAGGGTGCATTCACATTTGGCATGTTTGCTTTTGCATGTTTTTCATGGTTTTGTGCCCTGTGTGCATTTCATCTGAGCTGCAACTTCAAACTTGGTTCTCTCTTAACAAGCTGCTCCATATGCCTTGGACAGGTGGGCCTTAGTAAACATTAGAACACCAAAGATCAAGAAATAACTTTTTTCCTCCTCATATGCTCTTTTCCAGGCAAACTGTGGAGAAGGCGGACAGTGATCCAGGCTCCTCAAGGTGACGGCAGGCCATGCCCGCCCCAGCTGGAACAGTGGAAGCTGTGCCTTGTGAAGCCTTGCTACAGCTGGAAATACAGTCCCTGGTCTGAGTGCAAGTCAGAAGTTAGTCAACCTTCAACTTCATATCTGTCTGCATCAAGTTAGGCCTTGGACTTTGTCTTTCAAAAATCATGCTAATGGCCTAATGTCAACCAGTCATCGTATTCGTTTCAGCTCCTCTCTTCCAAGATAACATGCATTTTTCATAAAACATACAAACAGAACAGTTTGTGCTCTCTTGCATGCATCACTGCTTCCTCTTTCACCAGGGGGCGAGGTGTGGCGAAGGCGTGCGCTTCAGGAATTTGTCGTGCTTCGTGTCCGACGGCTCGGATCAGACAGACGGCAGTTTGGTCGATGATGAAATGTGTGGAGATCTGGAGCCTTCGTTGGACGGAGATGAACAAATCATCCTGCAGGAAGCCTGCACCGTACCCTGTCCAGGTAGGTCATCATGCACCGAAACACGTCAGAGTCAGTGTTAAAGGAGCCATGATGAGGAAAATCACTCTTAGAGGTGTGAGCTACAGCCATGTGCTGAGCTTAGTTTAGTTTAGTTTTCAACTTCCTCTTTGTGGAAGTTTCATTTCACTTAAGCTTTAATAAAGTATTATTCAATTTAGTTCAGTCAAAGTATTTTAGCTGCCACCTGGTTTCATAAGAAAATTGCTCTTGTGGTCACAGCTGCCACCATGTAAGTAATAATAGTCTACTTACCTTAATCTGACTCTACAGCTTGGACTGTAGTCAGCACATAATCAAGTTTATTGGCTTAACAGGACCGTAAGCTTACAGAAGACTTGTTCAGGTCCGCATCCTGATGGTGATGCAGGAAAAGGGTATCAAACTGCACAGGAAACATTTTGTTTGGGGGCCCCAGATTTAGGAAAAGTTCAATTCTATTTCATTCATATAGCATCTATTACAACTATTACAACACAAGTTGTCTCAAGGTCGAGTTCAGATCCTTTGGTGATGCAATAACCTGTTACTCTTATACTTCAAATTCAAATGAACCTTGTTAGCCAACATAAATTGTTCCAAAGATGACTGATTAAGCACAATGACAATTTTTATTGTCTTAGGACAATAAAAACAAAAAGAATTCTGCAATATGGATGGAATGTGACATCATATCGATTTCCTAGGTAAATGGAACGCATCATTCCAACCATTTCAAAGCTAGACTGTAACCTCGAAGATGTTGGTAACAGCCCAAACAATCAACAAACTCAAAGAAATCAAACCACAGATGCTCATAAATTAAGTCATATGTTACAATATGGAAAGACACAGTGAAAAGGCACTGATCAGACGATGAAAGGGTGGTGCAAAGAGGCATGGAAAGCCAATACAACAGCTAAAATTGGTCAGTGAATAGAAAGAAACAGCAAGTAAAAAAGCAGAACCAACAAATGGTGTCGTGCAAGAAACATCTCATGATGCATAAAAGTGAAAGAACTTCTCAAGGCCTTCACAATCTTATTGTTTCAAAACACACTGACGACGCTGGTTACAGAAGGATTTCTAAACTTCTGAATATTCCAATAAGCTCTGTTGGGACCATAATCCAGAGGTGGAAAGCACATAATATCACCATAAACCAGCCTCGACCAGGTGCTCCTCACGAGACCTCTGACAGAGGATTGTCAAAGTTGTCTAAGAGCCTACAAATAGAGAAATCCTTCTGAAACCAGCCATCAATATGTTTTGCAATATATCTGAAATGATGTAGTTCCTCCACAGGGCCAGAAGGTGGCACTCTGGTAATGAACACCAGATGAGATTAATTTGTCCGGACTCCTACAGAGGATCAACACCTCTGGGCTCCACAGCTAAAAACAGCTTATTGCAGCACACTGGCGTGAGGTTTGGGTTAGCTGAGTGTTTTTCTGTCCTGCAGGAGAGTGCTACCTGACAGACTGGACTGTCTGGAGTCCGTGTCAGCTCAGCTGTGTGAACGGGGATGACCTCGGCTTCGGCTCAGTCCAGGTCCGGTCCAGAGCCGTGGTAGCCCAGGAACCGGAGAACCTGCTGCAGTGTCCAGAGCAAGAGCTGGAGGCGAGGCCATGTACAGGTCGGTTCATGTTTTTAAAATCACTTTTAATCAGCTTTAGACCTTCAGCTTTGCTCGTGGATCACAGCTGCAGTCATGAGGAAAAGTTTTCAACCCTTCTCTGTGAGGTGGTTTTGTGTAAAAACATTAAAAAATCATCTCACCTGGTGACACCTTCTATCAGGCAAATACGACCTCAACCAAACAACAACATTTTTCATGATGCCATTATTTATCTAAGAAACTATCTTGTACTATACACGAAATACCCTCATCTTTTTTATAAAAATCAAAAGATTTCAGCAACTGTTGAATTCTTCAGGTTCAGTATAAAACCATCTGAACATGTGGTTTAAGGTGGCCGGTGCTTTGAGTACAACTGGATTTCTGGACCATGGAGAGGCTCATCTCGCCCAGTTTGGTGCCAGCGCTCAGACGGGCTGAATGTCACAGGTGAGTCACACCTCTACCCATGATGCTGCTGTAGAAAGACTGAGACCATCAATCCAAGTTAGATTCCAAACTTAATGGTTTCACTAAAAATGATACCGCCAAATACTTTTGACTCTTAATCATAGCATACTTTTATGCGGTTCTATAAATGTCGAGATTTAATTTGCAAGCTCTCAAATCTAAAGCATGATGGTACCGTGGTGGAGATTCTGACCATCTGGACTCTTAGTCAGTCATATCTATCTACAACTCAGCCAGAACAGGCTTTACTCAGTGATTCTGATATTTCCTACTATTCCAAACAACGAAAATGGATGCAGAATAACTACAAACACCTTTGATCAGCAAGTTTTTAATGTAGAACCAACAACAGGTATCCTGATACATCAGTGCCACATCTGGACAGATGTAAGATCTGAAAATGAGCCATAGGACCTCCTGATCCAGGAGGTGGCCCCAAAGTTCCTCTGCATGTAGGTGGTTAGAGCTGCAGCCAATCAGAGCAATGAACAAGGTGACGTATTCAGAGTGATGCAAATGAGTCAACAGAAGAGTGTTGAGGAGAGACGACTATATAACGAAACTGGAATTTAGCGATTGTTGCTGTTTTTCAGATACACATAATTACATCTTGAATATCTTCCTTTATAGTTAGAACAAGTTTACCAGATGTCTCTGAATAAATGAGATGGACATCATCCATCACAATCACTCAGAGACAGTCATGAAAGTCCAAGTCTTTAATTAACCTTCAAACCACTGCTGTTTACCATCTAAACTACAACATTTTTGACTGACTTTAAATGTGAATGATTCACTTCTGACATCACAAAGTGGAGTAACTCCGGTGGAGAGTAGCTGGTTGATGTCAGGATTTAGGAAACGTTTCAAAAAGATTTTACAACCATTGAAAACATTGAAAGAAGTTAATACTTTCCAGCGAAACACAATTTTGTGACATTTGTGACTGTTCTTGCAAAATTTGAAATATTACAACAAAATTAGCTTTTTAAAATTTGCATGAATAAATTGTGATTTTAGAAAAAGAAAGCCTCAACACGATAAATGTCACAAATTTTAAGACTAAAGAAATGTAAGATTTTATGACAAAAAAATCACAGGAAATCCGACAACATGGCTGGTTGAGAAAGTAAAGAATAACCGGTCCTTTAAGAATAACCATGGCGATGATGTGGCCCACCTCTGCTCTACAACCATATACTGATCTGATTGGCTCCCCAAGTTAACGAGCTCTAGCTGAACGAACCTGCTGAGCAACAGTTTCTGCTCCATTTAAGATATTTTGGATGTCTTCTGTAGAAACTCATCTGGTTGTCGCTTTGGACCATTTCTCTAAACAGAACTGCTTCTCATGCCAAAATCATGATGCTCCCTCCACCATGCTTCACCATTCAAATTATATTTTGGTGTTGGTGAACTGTGTCCTTTTTAAATTTTTTTTTTTCTTCATACATAGTTCACTACATACAAAAGTCCACTGCACATTTTCTCAGTTTGCACTTAGGCAAACCTTTGGCCAACTTTGGCATCGTCCTGCTGGTTCACAGACATCCGCATGGTGAACCCTTGAACATGGATATTTGCCTCATGTTTCTCACAAACTTGATTCAAGGCAGCTGGACTTTGATGTGGGTTCTTCTTTACCTCATTGAGGATTCTGCATTGTCTCTTTGGACTTATCTTTGCTGAACGTCCACTTCTAGAGCAGCCACAGGACTGAACTGTCTCCATGTCTGGACAGCATGTCTAGCTGTGGACCGATGGATGTCTGAACACTCTGAGATGACTTTGTATCTCCTTCCAGCCTCGTGCTGATCGTGTGTCTTCAGAGATCTCATGGTTCCTGTCAGCAGATGGTTCCGACAAGCAAGAAACTTCAAATGTTTGCGTGTCTTTTATCAATCAAAGTCACGATCTGTGTTTGTCTGTTATTATGACTTAGATGAAGATCAGAAAAACAGTTAAGTGAAACAGGCTCAGAGGCATTCGTACACTATAGGTACATACATTTACCATAAATCATTTACTCCAGATGGTGAGCCAGCTGTTCCTGGTCTAATTGGCACTATTAATCTTTTTTCTCCTTTCAAGAAGCTCTCGTCGTGAGCAGCAGCATTCCCATCATGAATATTCATCATGAGCTCTCCTCCTGAGCGTTCCTCCTGATAAATATTCAAGAGCTCTGAAAGATTACCATGGTTTTGAAGATGTGTTTTTCGCTGACTGTCTGCTGGTTTGATCGATACCAGTTCCACTGTTTGTGCAAAACAGTCAGCCGTATTTAGTCCCGAGGGAACTAAATAAGTCCTCTGCTCAGCAAATAATAATGATAATGAATCTTTGAATTTTCTTTTTGATGAATTCCAGTTTCAATAAAGAAATGGTGTCTGCAGATCCACCTCTGACAAAAATGGGCAGTTTTGAGTTTTGGCAAGAATGAACAAACCTGGCAGTTGGCCTCTAACCAACATTTTAACAATATTGTATCCAGAAATGATTAAAACAAGTATAATTATAACATTGTTATTGTTAGCATAAACCAATTTAAAATGAGCTTTGAAGTGGCCCCCACCACTTCCTTTTAACTGGCCTGTGAGAGCGTGCAAAGAAAATAAGAAGCTCTCAAAAGAAATAAGAACTGCAGACAAAAATACACAATTCCACAAAAGTAACAATTTTACAACAAAAAGATTGCAAATGTTTTTCAAAAAGACGTGATTTTTAAAATTTCACAATTAGGACAGAAAGTTGAAATTACATAAACATTTGCATTTTTACAGAAGTCATAATTTTATGTCAAAAACTGGAGATTTTTGCAATAGTTGATATTTTACAACAAAATGTAATTTTACTTCAAAAAGTCAAAATTTTGAGACATTTGTGACATTTTGAGACAAAATGGGAAATTTGCAATTTTACAACAAAAAATTGTCTTTTTATAAAAAGAGTCACCATTTTTATATACAGTATATACACATACATATAAATACATATAATTTTGCAAGAAAAAATTGTGATTTTCAGACAAAAGTCTACATTTTATTAGTAAAAAAAAAAGAAAAAAATCATATTTTAATGAATTTGGTGAAATTTAAGATTTTATGACAAAAATGAACTTTTGCACCCCTACAAAAAGAAATTGTGGTATTTGTGGAAAAACATTGAGCTGGGGTTAGTAACAAACCTCTGTCTTACAAAGATGTAGAAATGTATATAATTTGATCTAGTTTTAATTGATAAGATACATAAAAATTACACCTGTCCTGGATAGGAAATCTGTATTTGAAGACCAAAACTGTTTTATGAACCAGGCCATGAATATATTTATTTCTGCTTTAAAATAAGATATTTAAAGACTGGGAACAATGGGAATTAACTTCCTTTTTGGAGCTCGCACCTAGTGATCACGACAGCAGATGATTTGGAATGAGATCAATAATTAGACAGCCTCCATCCATGGAAGCAGACTGGAAACGAAGCAATAGTGCGTACATCTGGTTTATTCCACTGTCCGGTAGAAGAAGACTAGTGACCAACCCAAAGAACTTGTGTATGACCTTTGACCTTGCTTTGCAGGTGGATGCTTAGCAACAACCAAGCCAAAGGCTGACCGATCCTGTGAGCCGCCATGCACTAAGCCACGGTCACTGTGCACAGAGGTGAGTTTGAAGTAGAGTTGCTAACGAGCTCCCCCGGGTCTGGGGGAAGGTTCTACAGAGATGTTTGGTGTTTTAACATCATAAACCACATTCCAGAGGAAATCTCCACCTGATTCACATGATCCCAAGTCCCTGTGTTCTCAGTTTCTGTTACCAGTAAAAGTGTAAATTAAACATGAAAACCACGCTGCCATCTTTTGCTGTGATGATTGGTCTATTCAAGCTATGTGGATTTGTCTCTTGATCCCATTGGCTGTTAAGATTCCATAGAGTTCCATCAAGCCATTCCTGAGATACGGCCTTGTGCAAAAACTTACAGCTCAGCAGCTACTTGAAGGCATGGAGCCCACGAAATGAAGATGTCAGCTGATACGAACAAACCCAAAACTGTTCTATGTAAACAGTTTGGTACCTGAAAAAACTCAGTGATCCAGGTATAAAGTACCCAAATGGGCAATTTTCACCGTCCATCTAAAAGTCTCTGAAAGCTCATACTCACAACAGGAAAATCAGTCTTGGTGCAACAAATGATTGAGCAGAGAAGCGCAGACACCCCCGAGGCCCAGCCATCTCCTCCAGAGGAAAACCAAGATGTTCCCGGGCCAGCTGAAAGACATAATCTCTCTAGCATGTCCTGGGTCTGTCCCAGGGCCTCCTTCCCGTCGGACATGGCCAGAACACCTCTCAAGGGAGGCGTCCAGGGGGCATCCTCACCAGATGTCTGAACCACTTCAACTGACTCCTCTTGATGTGAAGGAGCAACAGCCCAACACTGTCTCTCCTGGTTGACTGAATTTCTCACCGTATCTCAAATGGAGAGTCCAGCCACACCAATCCGTCTGTCAATCTCCTGCTCCATTCTCCCCTCACTTGTGAACAATACCCCAATCTACCTAAACACGTCCACTTGAGGTAGAACCTCATCCCCAACTCGGAGAGGAATTCTACTCTTTTCCGTCATAGGACCATGGTTTCGGATTTGGAGGTGCTGATTCACATCCCACTTGGTTGCAAACTGCTCCAGCGAGAGCTGGAGGTCGCTGCCTGATTAAGCCAACAGGGCCACATCATCTGCAAGAAGCAAAGAGGCAATCCTGAGGTCCCTAAATTGGAACCCCTCCCATGCTCCTTCAAGGACCAGTATATTGCAAGTCTACATTCTCAGCAGAAGGATGTAGACTTGCAAGATGTGAGTCTCATATATTTGATGTTAAGTATAGCAGTACATGCAAGCACTTTCACAGGAAGCCAGTTTTACCAACTCGCTGCACATCAGGGTGGTCCCAAGGGTTGGTTCCCAATCTAAACCACAGCTGATAGTTCATCTGTTTACCCAAAACACATGTATGGAGTTGTATCTATGAGATGAATACAAACGTCCAGTAACAAAGTTCATCTTTGACAACAGCATATCTGGATAAACCTCTCTGTACAGGTTGTTTAGCACACAATGCGCTTTTTGCAAGGACATGATTACAAGCAATGAGTCACACACAATCATTATGTACAGATGTTCTTATTCCAAGAAGCAGATAATAAGTTGTAAGTGTAATGTGCAAACATGACAGATGTGTTTTCCTGTTCAAAGTGCTGCTCTGACTGCTTTTTAATGTCAGTTTTGGAGATGCATCTGCTCTCTTCCACTGCTGGAACTGCGTTTCTGTCAAATAATCTTTTCAAATGTAGTTCTGGGCCGTTCCCTTGGTCCCACCACAGCATTTATGTCATGCTGAGGTCTTGATTCCTTTAGTTCCAAGCTCTTCAGATGTAGATCTGCTGCTGTGTTTGGCATCACTGTCTTATCACATGACCCAGTTTCAGCCAAGCTTTAACTGTTAGACAGATGGACTCTCTTTTGCCTCTGGAATGCTCACAACATATAATGGAACAAAAATGATGACCTCTAATCACATTAAAAGGCACAGACATCTGTGAATTTTTGTGAATCTGTTTACAGCTTTCAAAGCTGTTTATAGACAACAGTCGCATGAGTGCAGATGCTTGAAGAAGTAAATGGTTTATTTGTGCTCTCTTGGTTCCAGGCGGGTGTGTGTGGATGTGAAGATGGCTACACTGAAGTGATGACCTCTGACGGTCTGTTGGATCAGTGTACCGTCATCCCCATGCTGGAGTTCCCCACTGCAGGCGACAACAAAGCTGATGTCAAAACCATTCGAGCCTTCAATCCCACCCAGCCTGCAGCCAGCGCGCCAGGCAGGGCAGGACGGACTTGGTTTCTGCAGCCTTTTGGTCCAGGTAACACAGTCTATAGTTAAGCTAAGCTACATTTTGAAGTGAGACAACATAACAAACGTGTCATGAGTGTGGAGTTTATTTACATCGAAGGACGTTGAAGGAACCTGGTAATGTTACTATACAGTGAACATATATTCAACATGATAATTCAAACACTGCTGGTGTTGCTAAAGTGTTGGCTACTTATTTTGTTGGGCAGGTATTTGCTATTTTCTGTTTTGTTTTGTTTTTTCTTAAATGGTGGTGTTCTTGGTCGTGTTACTACTAATCCTGTTGATGGGAAACAATGAGACAGGCGACATATACAGTTTCTAAGGGTGCTGGATGAGTTGTAGGGGGACCGAAGGAGGAACGTTTCATACTTTAAATTGTCTTCTATGTTGAATAAAGATTAGCATTTTTTGCCCATGGTGACAGCTGACTGCAGCCCCAAGCTAAATCAGCGTCATCTGTACGTTTCTGTTTGTTCTCTGAGCAGATGGGAAGCTGAAGACCTGGGTGTACGGAGTCGCTGCGGGAGTGTTTGTTCTCCTGGTCTTCATCATCTCTATGACATATTTAGCATGGTAAGGCACCAACACCTTAACGCACGTTTCATCCATCTTTATGTTTTACATCATTCATCAACATTCAGTGATGTGATGGAGATGAAAACTCCCAAACAAGAGTCCTGAACACAGTTAAAAATAATCCTGATTAATGAAAATTTCAGGAAACTTTTCCAGCAAGTATCTGAGAAAGTGAATCAGACAAAGCATGACACAATATAACAGTAACAACAATAATAATAATGATGATAACAATAATAATAATATTAAAAATAGCTTTAATCCTATAAAACTGTTCAGACCCGACCGGCAGAGTTCAGATTTCTGAAATTCCTTCAAAGTCCTGGGATAAACTTTCAGTCTGGCAACCTGTTCACGTCCGTTTATGACCAAAACCTGCTGCGTTGCTGTTCTGTGCATCAGTACTTTGCAGCAGAACATGTAATACCAGAAGTCTCCAGTTGGGTGCAGACAGCAGAGCCAGAGACAAAACTTCAACTGTAAAAAGACGCTGTGCAGCTTCCATAGAGGTGCCAAACTCTATTTTGTCCTGCCACATCATCACCATGGTTTCTGTCATAAAATGCCAACTTTGACAAAAACACTAACTTATATATACATATATATAGATATATATGTATGTATGTATGTATA
>JBAMYA010028606.1:0-16150 GCA_037176975.1 Arrhamphus sclerolepis | reverse complement strand
TAATATAATATAATATAATATAATATAATATAATATAATATAATATAATATAATATAATATAATATAATATAATATCAATCTGACATACTCATCAAATTATTTGCAAAAATGACAACTTTTATGTGAATTTAAAAATAAGTATCATATTTAAATTGTAAAAGTGCAAATTTACATTTTTAATTACACAAAATCACATCTCAGTTTTTGTTGATTGTTGAGTATTGACTTTTGCAAAGTTGCAACATTTTGACATAAAATGATGTCTTTATATGTTAAAAGTCAAAATATGTTGTTAAACAACACTTTTTTCATAAAATATGATATTTCACAGAATCATGACTTTTTGTCATAAAATAACGAGATTTACACAATTGTGACTAACAAAAATTCCAATTTTTTTGTTGTTAAAATTGTGAGTTTTGTAGAATTGCATTTTTTTTTTGTAAAATTTTCAATGTAATATCACATCTCTTCCAAAAATCTTAACTTTTTGACATAGTTCGGTGTTATTAGTTTTAATGATGCAAAAGCTGCTTGACTCTGATCTGCAGAAGGGCATTTGTCCGGGGGAGGAGCATAAGCACCACTTGGAGTCTACCTGGGCAGCTGCCTGGACACGACCGTGAACAGGAAGAAGCATGTATAGATGGAGGGATGGATCCTCAAATGAGGAACAACACACTGCATTCATGTCTACATATGCATAAACATTGTATTATCTTATATTGCGTCTCGAGTGACAACTTGTTATCCGATCTTACTCCCTCGTCCTGTATGCAAATAAGAACTTTTTTTTTCTCTTGGAAATACCAAATGTGCTGTTTGTTTGTTTTTGCCTGTAGGAGGCAGCAATGCACTAAATTGTGACTCGTCACCAGGAAACAAAAAAAGAAGGAGAAGAAGAAGAAGAAGAAGAAGAAAAACATAGGAGGGAAATCGAAAGAACTTGATGTTGACAGGCTCCGTTGAGCTCATAAATAAGTAATTCCACCAAAATGGAAGACGCCAGTATGTAAACGCTTTAACTCGGCTCAGAACGCACCACATTTACACTAGAAACTAAAAGAGTGTGGCCACATGTGGCCCAGGTCACCTACAAATATGGTTTGAATGATTGTGTGTGGTGTCCTTAAATGCAAGCAGGGTGCATTTAAATCTGAACTTATGGATGTTTATGTGTGACCAGACTGATAATACCAGGTCTAAATGGGGCCGTATAGTGCTGGTGTTTATTTAACAAAAGTTAAGCGAACAGGAGCAGTGTGTGAAATTCTAAGTATTTCCCATTATACAGCTGGTAGAAAAACCACTTGAGGTCATCGTTTTGTGTCTGACGTTATCAGTCTCTCACATCGTTGTGGGGAATATTACAGTGTTCTTTAAAACATTGTTTCAGTTCATTCAGGTTTGTAGACATACATTTAATTAAAGGCTGAGGTCTGGTCTTTGATTAGACTATAACACCTTGGTTTTTTTTTCCTTTTTTAGTAAAAGATGTAGATGTGCTGCTGTGTTTGGGATACTGTGACTCCTCAGAGATAAGTTTGCAGCAACAACAGTTTCTCGAAGACTGACACTGCATAAGTCTTGGATCTACTTTGAAAAAACTTTCACATCAGTTTTCTGTTTGTGTACATAACCAGCTGCATTGTGAACATTTCTTGCGTCTGTACTACGGAGCAATACATGTAATACCAGAGGTCCCCACTTGGGAGACACAACAACACGAGCGTCATTAGAGATGTTATGATAGACCATAAAATCAACGTCGTCAGGATAGGAGTATGTTTGTCTCGTTTTACCGATGTGGGAAATTGACAAGAAACGCTAACAGTATTTTTTGTATGTACTTTACAACGTTTGGTGACTTGTTGTGTCAGACTGCCGCTCTAGTTCAACACAATGAACACCACACAGCTAGGGGTTGTAAATAAAGATCGTAAACTGCAGCAGAGCTTTGAGACAGTTCATTGGTAGTCAGCTGACCTACACCAGCACCATCTAGTGTTCAAGTGGAAATCACATCTCATATATATGCCACACATGTCTGCCATGAGGTAAACAATCAGCAACCATCCTACTTCTAGGTTGTAGCTCGTCCAGGAAGAACGTTTTGTTGCAGTTCCCCCACTGACCACTAGGTGGTGGCCCCAAAACAGAGCAAATCTCCACTGACCTCCATATTAAAGTACCAATTTTGCAGCAGAATTAAACGTATCTACAGCCTGGCACAAAAATCATTTTTGGTCTCTGTCATTAGATTTTACATCCATGACAATTGTTGGAGGTCTGGGGTGGGGTGGGGGGTGCTGCACAGTTCAAGTAAAATTATGCTTCAAAGGTTTTCTGTGGAAATCTATGGGTCTCGTGACCTGATGGTTTGTCCAGTATTTAGACTCAGTAGTTGTACACAGAAAGTATATTAAAAGTCTAAGTAAATCCTCCAGATCAACAAACTGTCAAAACTAATATTTTTTTTGATAGAAATAATAGAAATACACTTTCGGATTTCATCAATTCATGTAAATTTGGGTAGAAGCATCCAATTTTTGTGGAATCAATGATGCTGAGTTTATTTATTTTCACACTTTCACAGTTAATCTATCTTTTGTCTTCATCGTGATGTGTTGGCCATCTGAGGTTCTATCTGTGTTTAGGTTTTAGAGCAGTTAAGGACCAGATGATCTGTTCATGATGCAGTTTTGTATTTTCTTTTTCACATGACTGCGTAATCTCTTTGTTGCACCTGATAACGCTGAAAGCGTTTTTTTTTGTGCGTTAACCAGTGTTGGTTGTTCCCGTAGTCGTTTTGTTGTGTGACCAGAGTAGCTTCTTTGAATTTTTTTTTTTCATTTCCAGTCTACTCTCTGCAGAAAATAAAATGAATCAAATCAAACCCCCTCATCCCCGCAGGCCAGCGCAGACCGTATTAAATGCAGGTTCGGTTACCGCGGTCACAGTTAAACTCTTCATACACACCTATAGGTCTCTCCTCATCAAAGCTCGGGTGCAAAATGAAACAAGACCTGCTGCAGCTCTCAGGGCTGAATGAGCTGCTGCGGTTCACTCAGCAGCATCCAGTAAAGTTTAATCTTTCTCTAAAAACAAGTGTAATAATGGAAACTTGCAACTCTGGTTGTCATTCAGATCTGCTGTGCTAAACTCTCACTCAACAACTGAGCTGGACGTGTTGGCTCAGTAACAAAGGTACAAAAATATATACACTGTGATGGACAAAGATCTCTGTTTTAATACATTTCTACGAAGTTAAACCAGCCGAGATAAGTGCACCACAAAATACACCTTTCTCCTGGGCTAATTACCTTACCTTGCATTAAATGAAAGGAAGCCTTTATTCAAAGAAAACTTTAGGGGACTGGTGACAGTACTTCAGTTTCACTTGTGTGAAGGTGGCAGGCTAAATTTGGCCCACCACTTCATCTTCTCTGGTCCATGAGAGAGTTTAAAGATGATCCTAAACTTCTAACTAGAACATTTCTGAGGAAACGTCTGATTCAGTTCTGACATCAAAAAGTGGAATAAATGAGATGGAGACCAGCTGGTTTATGTTAGAATGTCAGGATTTAGGAAATGATTGAAAAAGATTTTTCTCACATCAAGTATCTAATTTTTGTCAAAACTAAAATTAAGTTTTTTGCAACAAAAATTTGTGATTTTAGGACAAAAAGTTGAAACTATACAAAGTTTGTAATTTTACAATTGCAACTGTAAAATTGTAATTTAAAGTTAAAAATTCACAATTTTGTAACAAGCTTTATTTAAAAAATGTTTTGATATTGCAAAATTTTCAAAAATGTAAAAAAAGAACAAAAAGAAAAGAAAAAAATTGTGATTTTAGTACAAAAGTCTAAATTTTATGATAAAAGTCACAAATTTTGTTGTCGAATTTTGAACCCTAAAACCCAAATCTACTCAGAGCTCGTTTTGTCACAGTAGAAAAATGCTTCTGAAAGCTGTTCTGTTAAATCAGTCTGGATCTGCTTTCTGCTCATCTGAAGCAAACTTAAACACATCTGCTGAATCTGCTGTTTTCATCAAATCTGAATCTGCTGTTTTTATAAAATAAGGCTTTTTTTTTTAGCAATTTTTTGGCAAATATTTACAATCTACAGTGAAACAAATAAAACTAAATAAAGCCGATACCGATCTATCGGCATTAGGTAGTTTTTTTCCCTGCTTGCTTTCATGCAGTCTTGTGGTGAAACCCACTTTATCCGTAATCATGTCAAAAAGTCATGATTTAGTAAATGTTTGAAAAATTTACAATGAAAAGTTGCTCATTTTTGTCAAACCTTTTTTTGTAACACTGACTTTTATTAAATAAATTTAAAAAATGATTTTTGGACAAAAAGTTGAAATTATATTAAAATAAACCCACATTTTTATGACTGTTGTCATTTTATGTCAAAATATTACCAAAAATTTATTTTTTCCAACAACAAAAAATATAATTTTAAGTCTGTTGTGTAGCTTTACTTTATCTCAAAATAATAGATTTTTTTTATGAGCTGAACTTTCTGTGATGACTGCTCTTAAGCACATGTGACCTCTGCTTCTGTATAAGATGAAGCGTTGCAGCTTCAAAGCTGGATCATGGTCGTTCCATGTTCTCTGGTGCTTTAACTTCAGAATGGCTGGTCAAACTGATGTTGGGTTCACACTGGACAATTTCAGCTGCATTAAACTAAAAATTGTGGATCGCAGTTCAGAAACAGGGTGGTAGATCCTGCAGAGACGAACAACCAAAGATGGGCTGCAACAGTATCAGCAGTGATCATCTCAGGGTGTACAGCGGGTACCTGGAATAAGGCACGATGGGAATCAGACTGTTGCTCTTCAAGCTCTCACAGCTCTGCAGAAATTTCTGGCTTCATTGATTGAGTCTGAAAAAGTAATATTGTTTTTTTTTTTTTTTTTGGAAAAGAATATGGTCATTGTTAACAGGAAGATCAGACTCAGCAGGAGGAGATGTCATGAGTTTCCTCCATGATGTTGTTTCATAGTAATCATTTTAGCCCCTCTAGTCCTGGTTTCAGTTCCCTAGTCCTGGTTCCAGCTCCTTTAGTCCTGGTTTCAACTTCTGTAATCTGTAATCCTGGTTTCACTTTCTCTATTCCTGGTTTTTGCTTTCTTAATCAAGATTTCAGCTCTGATAATCCTGGTTTCAGCTCCTTTATTTATGGTTTCAGCTTCTGTAATCCTGGTTTCACCTTCTTTACTCCTGGTTTCAGCTTTTCTAGCCCAGGTTTCATCTCTTCTTATCCTGTTTTCAGCTCTGATAATTTTGGTTTCAGCTCCTTTAATCCAGGTTTCATCTCTTCTAATCCTGTTTTCAGCTCTGATAATTTTGGTTTCAGCTCCTTTAATCCTGGTTTCAGCCTCTCTAATCCTGGCTTCAGCGCTGATAGTTATTATTTCAGCTCCTTTAATCCTGGTTTCAGCTTCTCTAATCCTGGTTTCAGTGCTGATAGTTATCATTTCAGCTCCTCTAATCCTGGTTTCAGATTCTCTAATCCTGGTTTCAGTTTCCCTAATCCTGGTTTCAGCGCTGATAGTTATCATTTCAGCTCCTCTAATTCTTGTTTCAGATTCTCTAATTCCGTTTCAGCTCTGCTTTCAGTTCACACCACTGGTACCTCATCAGACCAGCTGGACCGTGTGTCTGTCCAGAGTTAAATCTGAGCTTTCTGCCAAGAGAGTCAACAATCTGATGATCTCATTCTGATCAATGGAGGCCAGCAACGCTAAAACACACTGCAAAAAAACACCTCACAGACGACCGTGGAGCACCGAATGACTCATAGCATATGAACCAAACTCTTACACAGGACCACAAAACACACATCTGCTGGATCCTCACCTTGATTTAGGATAATACTCCATCATTATTCCAGCTTTCTGTAATTATCCTGAGATTTGGACGGCGTGCTGTCCACGTACAAACAGATGGGAGTAACGATTGTGGATCTCTGTAGCTGCTCACGACCTGCTTTGTGCTCTTGTTACAGATCGTTAAAGCTTCACACACTGACCACATCCACTCATCAACCTGTCAGTCACCCCCCTCCACCCCGATGCAGACGGGACTGAATGATGGGCTGATAATGGGGAGGGAGACTGGAGGATTTGATTAAAACTAGCTTTTGTGAACTGGTGCTCTAACACAGTAATTAATTGATTTTAAAGCTCTTGAAGGGAAGTTTTCTTTTGTTACTTACAGGCAGTGCAGTAAATTGACTGAAGCTAAAGTAACATCAGGAAGTGGTGGCACAGAATTAAAGGGAGCACGTTATGAAAAGAAAAAGTTAAACCTTAACTATGGCCTCTAACAATATTTTCTGCGGAAGCACTGCTTCTGTCATAGAAACATCTCACAGATATTCCACGTCTAACCGTCTTCCTGCGACAGAAACCGCAGCACCGCCGCACTGCTCAGCTTCACCTCAGTTGCCCCAAAGGATCCATTTGGTCTGCGTACAGTAATGAGTAACTGAGGGGGGAAATGGCTCTCAGACCCATCAAGCTCATCAACCATAAGTTCAACTCATTTCCCCAGTCATTAGAGGGAAATTACGTTGATTCAAACAATATATTTATACTCATAATGCCTATCACCGATCAGTTTGGTGGCTGCACACTTCCTGGTGCTTTAGTGGCAGTGCTCTCACCCACCATGTGGGAGGTTGGTGGTTCAAATCCCAGAAAGTCTGGAAGGATCTATGGTGACTGTAAACAGGAGGGAGCCAAAAATGGAAATTTTTGTTTGGAGTTGAAAAACCTAGATTAAGTTGTTTAACTTTGAATGATAATTAATGTTATTATTTATATTCATTCTGATCAAATCTGTCCAAACATTCTCATTTCAAGTGTCACTATTAAAACACCATCTGAAACAAGCTCTACTTGAGCTGAAACCAGGATAAATGGAACTGAAACCAGGACTGGAAGATCTTGAATACAGCCCTCGTACACAGTCTTGGTTCAAAGGGTTCAAGAAATGTTGTTTAGATAACAGCCAATGTCACAAACTGTTCAGTCTCACATTTCTTGCCTCCTCTCTAGACATTAAGCTAATTAACAAATCAGCCAGGATCAAATTATTTGAAAAACAAACAAAAATGAAACAAGCGGCCGTTATTAAAAAGCAGGCCATGGTGTTCCCTGTCAACAGGTTAATGACTCATTACATGCAGAAGTTCTGACTTATGTAAGTCTGAGTTGTCTGCCAGAAGACGGCAGAATCACAACATGCTGATGGTGACTCACCCTCCGCTAACAGACGAGAAAACAGCGTTTTGTAACCTTCAGCTAGGTGACGTTTATTTCCACAAAAACTCAAACATCTTCATGCGACTGACAGCTGCTGGTTTAACACAGTGAAAAGATAAACTCAGCGTTGAAACTGTGAAACTGCTCTGAGGAGAACGTCGTCTGACAGAAGAATATCTGAGGGCTGGAGAGGAGCTGATCTCTTCTGAAGTGCTGACATAACACCACAGACCTGGTCACCGAGCCGGGAGGCATAAAAATGTGAGCTGTGGCACTTCCTGTTCCCACGTCAATGGTAGGAGAGCAGTGGAGTTCATTATGGCAATTTATTCTAAAGCCTCGCTGCATTTCAGAAGCTTTCCCAGAGAGCTGCAGTCTCTTCTGCAGTTCTAGAAAACACTTTCATACACAGACTACTGAATTAACTGTGGTCATCATGGGGTGTGAATTACAATTTATAACTAGTATATAGTTTATAGATGGGTGTAGTTTTCAATCTGCACAAGCAAAACAAATGTATTAATAATCCTAAAACCATCCTACCTGAGGGATCCTTTATTTTATTTAACACCGTAAAATTAAGAGGGTATTATACCTGCCTTGTTTAGTTCACTAAAAACAAACTCAAACTCGTTTCCTCCCCAGCTTCGGACCTTTTGTGCCAACGCATTCTCACTCCCAACTTGGCAAATATTGACGCTTTGGCCTTGCGTGCCACATGTTTGACGCATCGGGTACCCCCCACCCCAACTTTCCTACTACCTAACCCTCATCATATTTGTAACCTCAACCTCCTCTTTTTCCTACCGCCCCACCCCCAACTCCTCACCCCCCTAATCTCCCAACCCCTATTCCCGTATCACCCACCCACGCCCACCATCAAGCCCCAAAACTCACCCTCAACCCCCGCATCAATTAATGACAAGAAAGGGGTACCTTTCGTGGGCATTGCCCAAGCGTCAATATGTGACGGTAAGGAAGTGAGTATGTGTTGTTTGTGCAGGTGTGAATTAAGCATTTGAACTCTGGTTTGAACCAAACAAGCGAAGAGGTGGTCTCGGAGCAGTTCCAAAAGAACTCTGGTATGGTTCATTTCAGATGTGAAAGCAGACCAACCTCCGACCCAGCTGCAAAAAGCAGACCTTTTTGGCTTTGACGGACTCCCCTCATTATTGTGCATTATGGGAAATGATGTTTGGATAGCTCTGCTACACAACACACACAGATGTGTAGCCAACGGTAGAAATGAGCTGTGGGTTAACTTGGAGCTCGAAGGAGACTTTCTGCCTGTTGGAGAAAACTTTACCAAAATTACGTGAAGGTGCGAGATGCTCTCACAGACATATATAGGATGCTCTAGACCTTTCTGCTTTAACCCGGCCCACTCTGTCTATCAAATGGTTGAACAACTTTAGCACACTGGTCCACCTACAATAACACACAATGTGAACACAAACCGCAACACAAAAGAAAATAAATGGTTGTGATTTTTGTGAAATTTGCCATTTCTAGGACATTTCCTAAATGATAAAGTGTTTTTGTAAATTTGTGATTACATGAGAAGTCTGATTTCAGTACAAAAGGCAAACAAATAAATGAGATTTAATAAATGAGAACAAATATCTTATCTTTGTAGAAAAATAGTAAAACTAACTTTTTTATGACAAAAAGTTGAAATTATAGAAAATCTCCAATTTTACAATGACAGCCTCTACTAGATAGTAGATCTTTTTGTCTCTAAGTACAAAAGTCTCAATTTTATGAAAAAAGTCACAAATTTTGTTGTCGGATTTAGAATTTCAGAAACCAAATGTAGTCAGAGCTGATTTAATCAGACTAGAAAAGTGATCTTGAACGTCGAGATCTGCTTTCTGCTCATCTTAAGCAAACGTAAACACATCTGCTGATTTAGCTTTTTTTCTTTAAAGATCGATTTTTAACAACAATAAACACTAAACTAAGAAAAGTAAAACACGATGAATGTCATTCCTTGACACCTCAGCTATTTCTCAGTAAAATCCCTCCATTTCTCCTCTTTCAGATTTGACTTCTTGAAGCAATCTTTTCCACAAACGATACTGAAGGCCACCAGGTAACTATGGTAGCAGGACTTATCTCACAAGACATATCTTTATTTAAGTTATATTACCTCTCCTCGTTTCAGAGCATTTCCTCTCCATGACATTTGCACTTTTACTGAAGTAAAAGCTGTTTTTCTTACTCCACCACATCTGGATATCTGAATGCTGCTGCCATTGTGTCTGCAGAACACTATACGCTGCTGTTGTTTCAGTCGCTCTCTGATTGTTCAGAGGTTAATTGATGCAGACCGTCACCTGGTCAGTGCAGTCTCCATAGCAACCACGGATTTTGGGTGGGGGGGGGTTGATGAGTGGGAGTGGAGACCTTCACAGCACACTAAACTGCTAAATTCTGTTTGTGTTTATGTTGAATGTTGAAGCTACAGTGAGGCTATCACTCTGTTTCTATGGCAGAGTTGGCTCAAAGCTTAATTAGCAGAATATAGAGATTTTTCATCATCACCATGGTTACTGTCAAAGGATTGCTTATTGTTTAATTTTTTTTTAGCCACCTTGTATTTTCAGATTTCCAACCAGTTTTTAGACTCTGATGACAGACAATGGTGTCTGTAGACAAACTGACGTTAATATCCCATTTCTGGTCGCAACCACATTGGCTCAGCCTGTGCAGATTTAATAATGTAGATTTTGAAAGATACCTGGAGTCTTGGGAAACAAAACTGCATGACTGAAACTTTTGTTTCTTAAATTATAAAATTTTGTTGTAAAATGGAAAAATTTAGCAACATCACGACTTTTTGTTTCTTAAAAAAAGAAAAAAATGTGAAATTTTTGTCTTAAAATTTCACAAAAAACACAACTTTTGATTGTGAAATCAAGATATTTGTCCTAAAATCACAATGTTTTCTTGTAAATTTGCACATTTAGTGACTTTTTTCATAAAAGAAAACTAACTTTTTGTTGTAAAATTGTGAATTTTAAAAAATTGAGACAATCGTCACTTTTTAAAAAAATCATAAAATGATGAATTACATTTTTTACATTACATTTTGTAACTTTTTTTGGTCCAAAAATTACTACTATGTCATAGAATTGAAAATTTTGTATTATTGTAAAAATATTTGTGCTATAATCACAAATTTTTATTAAATCATTATCAATTAGTTAACTAATCAGTTTTTAAAAGTAAATGGAAAATCTTGGTAATATCATGACTTTAAAAAAAAAGCAAAGGAAAATCGGTGAATCTTTGCCCAAAAATTTAAAGAAAAAAATCTAAACTTTTGATTGTGCAAATAAAACCTTTTGTCCTAAAAACATCATCACTACGGAAGCACTAAAGGGCCATACATGCATTATTTTCCCCGTTTTCCCATGATAACAAGATAACTCCACCGTTTTCTCGTGATAACGAGTTATGTTCCCTCCGTTTTCCCGTGCTAACGAGATAATTAATTTGAGATGTCAAGGGCATTGCAATGCCCTGATGAAGGTTGATAGACTGAAAGATTGGTGAAAAATACACTTGTTTGCATGGATCTAAGCGTGCAGAGACTTTTTTTTCTTATAGTTTCCATGAGATCTCCAATTAATTATCTTGTTATCACAGGAAAACGGAGGGAAAAAAATTGTTATCGCGGGAAAATTATGTCATTATCACGGGAAAACGGAGGAAAAATAACTCATTATCATGGGAAAACGGGGGAAATAAAATGTATGCATGTATGACCCTTTAGGGCTTCCATACATAACTTCATAAATAACATTTTATTCTTGTAAAATATCAATCACAGTGCTGCTTGGTGGTGGAGCAGTTAGAACAAGTGGTCCATGTTCAGAGACTGCAGTTCTGCAGTGGTCAAAGGTTCACCTCCCAACCTGTGACCCTTTGCTGTGTGTCTTCTCGTCTTTATCCGTCTGTATACTGTCAATGAAAAGCCAATAAAGATAAAAATAAAATATAAGTCACAAGTTTTTTTTTCTTTACATAAATTACAACTTTATTATAAAACCATCATAGGAACTTTTGGTCCTAGAATCACAATTTTTTTCAAAATCTTGACTTTCTGACAAAAACTGTGACTTTTTTGGAACAGTGCATTTTTGTTGTGAAAATTACAAAAATGTTGCTGTAAAATGGAAATGTTCTTTGGAAAAAACAAAAAAGTGAAATTTTTGTTATAAAATAGCAAATATTTCAAAAATCTCAACTTTTCCTAGTAAATCTGCACATAAAAAATTGTGACTATTTTGCAAAAGAAAATCAACTTTTTATTAAAATGATGAAAATTAAGAAATTAAGAAAATTAAGACTTTTTGTCCAAAAATTGCTGTGCAGTCAATACTTTTTTATTATAAAATCACAAATTACATTTTATTTTTGTAACATGCCAACTTTTTAAAACTTAGAACTTTATTTTGCATAAATGACAACTTTGTCACATTGAAATTCTTTATGATGGCAGCTTTTGTACTGTAAGTTACATTTTTGTTATTGTAAAAAAGAAAATTTGACGTAAATGTGAATTTTTGTACAAAAAAAAAAATCTTCTGGAAGTGTACATTTTAGTCATTAAAGTTTTTGTTCTAAAAATTACAACTTTGCTCCTTAATTTAAAAAATGTAGTTGTTAAATGCAACAGTTTGGCAAAAATATTCACTACTTATTAGTTTTGTAAAATTGTCAAATTTTGTACTATCATGACCTTTTGTCATGAAATCACGAGTCAATTTTTTTGTTGTCAAATATGGGTTTTTGAAATATCAAAACTATTTTATGAATTACACAACCTTTTGTTCTAAAATCACAAGCTTTTATTCTTCAAAAAAATGTGCCTTGCATTTGACTAAAATAATGTTGCAGTGCATTTTTGTTGTAAAAGGAAACACTTGATGAAAAATTGTGTCTTTTGTGACTTAAAATTGCTACTTCTCATCGTAATAATAATAATGATTAAACAAGATAATAAAATACTACTGTCGAATAGGTTTTAAGTATTTTATGTTTTAGTGTCAGGATTCTGGTGCAGAGTTAAAGTCCAGATTATAGTGTGACTGCCCATTTGATTCAGTTCTGATATCAAAAAGTGGAATAATTGAGGTCGAGAGCAGCTGGTTTATGTCAGGAAGTCAGAATTTAACAAAATATTTGCAAAATATTTCACCACAAGAAGTTACACATTTTTGTCAAAACCTGTTATTTTTTGTAAACATTCACTTTTTTATTAATAAATTTATGAGTTGATATTCCCCCCCCCAAACATAATATTTTAGGTTGAAAAGTCACAATTTTGTGACAATTGTGACGGCATGATGAAAAGTCTCAGTCTTTCAAATTTTACAAAAATTTGTGATTTCACAAGACATTTTTTTTGATTTCATTGGAAAAAAAAAAAATTTTACAATAAAGATCATAGCTTTTCTGAGGTTTTGTGATTTTATGACAAAAAAATTGATGTATTTTGATTTTTTTTCAAAGTTTTTACTGAGTCCAGGGACAACATAGCTGGTTGAGAAAATAAAGAATAACTGTCCCTTTGACAGTAACCATGGTGATGATGTGGCCCTTTAATGGTGATGTTAGTGTTTTAATGTTAGAAAACACATCACGCTCCCAATAACTTTGTGCTTTTGTATTTGTTTGTTTTGGATGTCTCTCAGTGGCACCGCGTGCAGCAGGTGGCGCCCTTGGCAACCGCCTATATGGCCTACACCAAGAGCCCGGGTCTCGGTGGACGAGCCACATCCACATGGCAGGAAATGTTTTTAAATTTGGAATATTGGGAATATTGGGCTCCAACTGCATACAGCTGTGTGGCTCTGCTTCGTCTCTCTGCTCAGTTGTTTAGTCACAGCAGCTGCTTCTGTTCATTGGATTTGATTAAAAAAAAGTCATTTGTTTTAGTAAAAGTGTGCGCTGCTGTCTGCCTCGTACACAAACACGGTTGTTGCCTGACTGCTGTGTCAGTAAATGTTTGTCTCCAGGTCTGAGAGTGAAGAAGCTCCTGGCAGCTGTGAGAGATGACTTACAGTGGTTTCCTTTAGTTTGAGGATGCATCCGTAGTTTGTTGGGGCTTTTCTGGCCCAAATATCTATTTTCTCCCAGGCAGGTTCTGGATTTAAGGTTTGAAAAACATGCTTTTTCTATTCTTCTCCAGAAATGTTTGTCTCAAGAAATTTGGTACAAGGAAAGTTCTGGAGGTTGATGACGGTACTGCAGCCATCTGTCAGTACAGTTAACAGCTCAACATAAACCAAATATAAACCTAACCCAAAACTGATGCGTTTCGGAGTTAATAGTTCCAAACTTTGAAACAACAAATCTACTCCTGCAGTATTAGTTTTTAAAATTACTTTTGACCACACACAAGATGCTACAATATTCAAGTCTTAATTATTCTATGTTAACACAAATTATTTATAGAAAACAGTTCGACAGAAAAACTGTTTCATCACCTCGGGCCAGTCTAAAGGGTCGGCTCACAATCTGAACCACAGCAGAAAGTTCATCAGTTTACCCAAAACACACAAATTAATTTGTATTCATGATACATGAGTAGTGATATATGAGTACAGGCCTTTAAACTTTTATCTTTGACAGCAGCTGATCTGAATATATCCTCTCCCCACAGGATTCTTTGCAAACATTTACATTTTTGTAAGGACGTGATAATAAACAGCGAGTAAGATGCAGTCATTGTGTTCAACACATTTTTATTTTTCCAAATCTAATCACATGTTGAACAGCATCAACACAAAATAAAAATATTGATAAGAAATGTTATAAAGTGAACTTATACATATATATGTCTATTCCTTTTTTTAATTATAGGAACATATTGTTTGGCAATTAACTATATAGTCAAAGCTATTCTAAAACTGGAAATTTCTATAATTTCAACTTTTTATCCTAAAACTACAAATTGTTGTAACATAAAAACATAAATTTTGCAAAATTAGTAGATTTGGATTTTGGGATTGAAAATTTGACAACAAAATTTAAAAATAAAAATGGACTTTCTTTTTTTTTTTTTTTTTTTTTTACTAAAATCGCATTTTTTTTTTTTTTTTACAACACTTGTAAAATTGTAAATTTAGTATAATTTTATCTTTTTGTCTATTGTTTGGCAATAAACTATCTAGCAGAAGCTGTTGCTGTGACATTTTCTGTAATTTCAACTTTTTTCTAAAAATTACAATTTTTTTTAATTAAAAAAAAATAGAAGTAAATTTTATAAAAGTAGAAGATTTGGGTTTTGGAATTCAAAAAATCAACAAATAAAATTTAAACTAAAAATTGAGACTTTTGCACAAAAATCCCTTTTTCTTTCCTGTAAAATTGACTTTTCTTGTAAAAAAGCATTTTTTTTGTAAAATTGCAAACTTTGCAAGATACTTTTCTTTTTTAAAACTTAAGACTTTTTGTTGTACAGTCACAAATGTCACAAAATTTTAAGCTTTTAACTTTAAAGAACAATGGTTATGAAATTGCAAATTCAGGATAGTTTAAACTTTTTGTCGTCAAAACTGAATTTTTGTCATAAAAAGTTGACAGTTTTGACAAAAAATATGAGTTCTTCCATCGTTTCCTAAATGCTGACTTTCTGAAATAATCCAGCTGCTCTCTGCCTCAGTTATTCCACTTTTTGATGTCAGAACTGCATCTAATGTTTCCTCAGGAATATTCTAATTAGTAGTTTAGGATCGTCGTTAAATAGTCTCACGGACCAGATAAGATGAAGTGGGGGACCAGATTGGGCCTCAAGCCTTGAATTTGACACCAGTCCTCTAGTGGGCAGCGGAGGAACTGCACAACTTGACACTGCAGCTGTCAGACTGCTGCAGAGGAAAAACAATAGATTCTGTTTTTGTTGGAAAAGTATAAGGCAAAGTGTGAAGATTTCAAATGAACTGAGTGTGTTTGTGTGGAGTGTTCCTGGCGTGTGTATGGACGTATATAAATATATATGTTGAAGTGTCTGGTTGTTGGAGAGCTCTGCATCATACTGGAGCAGACAGGCGAGTGTGGGACTGAATACTAAACAGCAGGAAGCTCCTCTTCACCGCTCCAGCAGCCATATAGGACTGTCACACATACATTTTCTTTTCTTTTTTTGCTTCGACGCTTGGGGTTTTGTCTTTCTCAGAGAGAGAGAGAAAAAACATCATTATGATATTATTCCCACTGCACTGAAGAAGCTACATTCTAGCTCTTTTGCAGAGGCAAAAACAGTTGCATTTATGATGCACAAAAGGCCTTAACTGTCCTCTAAATAATTTCCAGGGAAGTGGAGGAATTTCTTTTTTTGTTGTCTGTAGTTTCTCTTCAGAGTTGAGGGAGGACTGAACGTCAGGGGGAAGCAGCGGCCTCAGATGCACCCATAATGGGAGTCGGCTGGTGGGTTCAGGCGAGGCTGTCCATGATTTACATTTATATTAACGCTGCAAACACCCCGGAGCTGCAGTGCAGAGCTGCTGTGCTCCAGTCTTCATCAGCGAGCTGCTGCCTCGCTGTCCTCGCCATCGTGTTCCTGGTGAAGGGGCCCCTGGCGAGACCTTGAGGGGTTTCAAACCTTCAAATGTTGATTGTTTCAGCCGAAATTTTCAGTTTTGTGTTCTTGTGATTGTAGAAAAGGTTTATTTGATTCTTCTTCTACTCAACAAATAAAGATCTTTATTGCATGTTTAAGATAACCACCACGAAAAAGCATTTAGATGTGATTCAATTCAATTCAATTCAGTTCAATTTATTTATATAGCGCCTATTTACGACAAGTCATCTCTAGGCGCTTGAGAAACCCAGAGCTTGACCCCCGAG
>JBAMYA010028585.1:0-16152 GCA_037176975.1 Arrhamphus sclerolepis | reverse complement strand
AGCAGCCGCTCTCCACCTCAGTTATTCCACCTTAAAGCAGCCGCTCTCCACCTCAGTTATTCCACCTTAAAGCAGCCACTCTCCACCTCAGTTATTCAAACACAGAATCAGACAGTCGCATTGACATCTTGTCTTTGCGCTCTCAGATTTGAGCCTTGAGTTTGACACATGTGAAACAGAAGATCAAGTTATAACAACGTTTCAAAGTGTTTGAATTACATCATTGAATTCGGAGCAGAGAATATTTAATTTGTTACTTACGAAGCAAATTTCTGCTGCAGTGATTTTGGTCAAACCCAGAGTTTGACCTGTTTCAGGTTCCTGCCGCCAGTCATCATTGCCCAAACGAATGTCGTGAATAACAACCTTGAACTAAACTGCAGCAGTGCTGCAACTGACAAAGCCCAGACTGAGAAGAGAAAGTCATAACAGGTAGCCATGCAATAAACACAGAGTTTATGTATGTACTGGACGACCTTGGTTGAGTCTCTTTACCCGTTGCATATAGCCGAAGAGCTCTCTGGGGTCAAATCAGCATAAAAAAAATACAATGTTTGGTCAAAAAATACAAAATGCATAAAAAACTTGGAAGCTGAAACAATAATTTGGGTTAATTTTACCAAAAAAGAAAAGCCTCCGAAATGAACAAGCTGGATGCGACTCATATAACCGTCGTCCAAGCATAAGATGTTTTTGGCACAAGTAGGAGTGTTTAAAGTGTATTTGTTTATGTTCATGCAAATCTCCCATTCGGGAATGTATTGGAATGGAACTTCACGTTTGCATTACTCGATTTATTCATTAATGTGGCAGTAAATACTGAAGCCAGCAACTGTAACTAGAGGTTCATGTTTTCAGTTTTGGTTTTCAGGCTGAGTCTTTTCAAAATAAAATAATAATTTTCAAACTGTGTTATGCGAAACTAGAGCTGGATAGGGAGTTAAACTTGAGATTTTCTTTGTTTATTTGCAACATTCTGCATAAACACTGAGCTGCCATTGCAAATGGATTGAAACTGTAAGAAGACATGGAATAAGTGTTTTGTTCCCCTCACTTTGACCACAGTTTGACCCGCATCTTTTTTCCATATTTTTTCATGATGCGCATTGATAATAGATATTCCAACTTCATGGAGAGACCAAGCTAAAGGCCACGAATTCCCAGACTGCGAAAGTATCCTGAAAAAAGCAGAAAACACTTCCGACTCACATCTACCCAGCATCCTCCTTTATTCCATACGGTAGCTTGTATATCACTTGGGCTTTATAGAGTCGAGATCTGGGTGGGTGGTTGCGACCGTACCCAGTTAGTACACCGATAAACTTCACAGCCAAGAGCACAAAGTAGTGTGCTCAGAACGGCGCCCTGAGAGACATTACTTATCAATGCTCTGGTGAATAACAAACCTTGTCCTTTAATGTGGCTTGTGTGATCACGTCAAGCTGCACAAAGCAGCCGTTCAAGCCACAGCAAAGTGTGGTTTCAAAGGAATCCCTTTACCCCCTGGTCTTAAACCTCAGAAGCCGTCCTCCATGGGGATTCTGCTTCCCCGTTTCTCGGGGTACTGCAGATGTGGAGTTAAAACCTGGCACAAGCTGCAGCATATGACTTTGTGGGCTGCGAAGCTTCATTGTGGCAATCAGGATGGATTGGACTGGACTGTAGACACTAAGTGGGCTGCTGCCAGTTCTTTGAACTGTGAAAATAAATACTGAGAGCGCTACGTGGTGCTAGCCAGGCATTGCGTCCTATGTTCATCTGTCTTAGTGTACACACCGGTGGGAGTGTTTGCCTTGGACTCGAGCCACCGCATGTGGTAGCAGCAAGACGTTTTTCAGGCTGGATCACTTTAATAAACATGGCTGCTGAATATGAGGGACAGGAATTTAGACTCATTTTGCCCATATGATGTTTCCCTGGTTTCTGCTATCTGCCCTAATAACAAATACATATATATACATATATATATGATTCAGAGTTGACACAAATCACTGGAGTGAGAGGCGGATAACTGTGAGAGCAGAGACAAACTGGGACAGGTTGATGTTTGGGGTCTCATCTGGAGACCATCTTCATGGACATTAGATGAACTGGCAGTGCTCTGCTGTTCACTGCGGGGCACCGCACTTCTGGATAACAGAATGGAGCATTTGGGGACATTTCAAATGTTTTTGGAATTCCCAGTTTCCTGCTTCCAGTTATTACTTCTTCTGCTATATTCATACTGCAGTGGAAAACCAAACCAGTCTCATGGTGGTTTATGAAATGGGCATCAAATACAATCTACTGATTTCTGTCTTCTGGCATAAGCTTTTTTTCCCCTTTTTTATGTGAATAGATCCTACTGAGCCCTAAACATTTTCTGCTTCTGGCATGCCAGGTGTCATTTCCAACAAAATAAAATTATATTTAATAACACTTTATTTAAGAAATTATATAAAGGGACAACATTGTCACAGCCCAACTCAGAGGCTGGACGAAAAGGAGGAAGCCACACATGACTTTTAAACAAAATGTTTATTGAACACACACACAAAAAAAAAACGTATGCAAAGCACAACTCAACACCAAACCACAACTGAAAGAACGACTGAGAGCCTCGAATTACTGACGACTGCAACTTAAATAGCCAGCAGCCCATCAGCCAACCCAGGTGAAATAAATTACCCAATTTCTTCCCGTCGGTCATCACACATGAAAAGAAAGCTTCAGGAAGTACCAGAGGGCTGTCACAACAGTTAGGATCAAGATTTATATGTATTTATATTTATAAATGTCTATTCATAATTATTTATGAATCGTATAAAAAGGGCAAAACATCTGGTTTTCCTTGTTGAAGTTAACTCAGAAGTGCAGTTCCTTGAACCACCACTAGAGGCTGACTCCAAAAGCCACTGACCCCTGAGAATGTATATGCAACAGAAATAAACATTTTTATGTCCTGGTAGAGAGAACTGGTGTTGAATTTCTATACACCTCATCAGGTAATTCATATAAAGTAAATCCATGCTCTAGGTTAGCCTGGAAGACGGCTGTAGCGACATCAGAAGTGAGGACGCTGGACAAATGTGATAAGAATGAATTTAAGATCAGCACAAACGTATGCGAATGCTAAAAGGTTTGCGCAAGCTCAGCCAACTTAAAATAGCTAGCTTGTGGTGACTGAGGTTAGGTGGGCGTGTTCCAACCAGTTGCCTGGCTCGTTTGCCTTTATTTTCTGATTTCCTGGGATGGACCAATGTCAGTTATTGCGAATGTTGGTGTCGTCCAAACTGACAAAAATTAGGCGTCCAACCAGCTCTTCAGAAAACCTGCAGATGATGTCACACAGGGTTTGTCCAGTTCTTCTTACACAGTCCATGGCCTCATCAGCATCAAGGAAAAAAATTGAATGCAAGAAATTTCTCATCATTAAAAAAAAAAAAAGTTACTTTCAAAGTCATGATGGCTGAAAAAAAGAATAGAAAAAAAAATCACCATTCACGTATATTAACATAAAAGCCTGTTTTGTGTGTGTGTGTGTCAAGATGAAAGCAGTGTGGACAAAAACTGAACAAATGGAATAAAACACTGAGTATCAAATAATAAGTTATGTAATGTTGGGGCTTGATGAGTTCTAGAGAAGATTATAGAGTATGTCATGTGATCTTTCGACTAAATACCCTGCTCTTAGTTTTGATTGGAATATCCTTCGGCATTAAAATGGGTTTGGTTGCTCTCCACAGACTCTGACGATCTCTGGCACGTCATGATGTATTAATTGAACACCTTGATCTTGTGTGGAGGTTTTGATTTATGATGGCGTACCTCTGGCTAGGTTTCACTTAGCAAAAAAGACCCAAAAAAACTGATCTACTGGGGACGTGTGCATTTTTCAGCTCCACATCATACAGTTGAAAGACATTAGGTTGGCCACAAAGCAACATTGCCAGAGCAGTTGGAGTAATCCTCAAAACTCGTGTCTTCACAACTGGCTTCATTTGAATTCAGTGCAGCTGTATGTGTTGGCAGCTTTCGTGGTGAAGTTCTACATTAGTGTTTGTTGTTGCATATTACTGTTCATCATTTGGTTTTCTTTCCAACTTTGCTTTTTTCCCTCATTTTTTTCTTAATTAACTATTTTCTGCTTTGTCTTTGGGAAACATCGTAACGTTTAAAGCCATCTAGGGCAGTGTTCTGATAAATTGTGGAATTAGGGATTTGGAACATAATTCTAAATCTAAATATACTAGAATTGAAATAGCTGCTATTATCCAATTTTGGGTCGTTACTGTGGCCAGACTGTAAAATAAAATTAATTACACAGCACGTAACACTGCAACTATCATGCTGTTCATACCTACACACATTAATGTCCTTTTTTTGGAAGATGGTGCAGTGTGGCTGCCAGTTACAGCGGTTTGCATTCACTTCTGACTTTTTTCTAATTTAGTTTTCTCTTTTTGTAACTCTTTTAGTTATTTCTGGGTGGGTTTGTCCTCGCTTTCCTCACCTTCGCAATGGCGAATTACAGTTTGTTCTCTGAAGTGCACATGTACATATATACATCCTGCTGAGAGCCACCAAGAAATAAGGAGGGAGACAGGACAGTGAGGAGGAAGGACAGCGAGAGGAGAGGTCCAAAAATATATAAGATATGTCACATATATGAATATGTGTGGTTGAAGGGTCGGACTGCAGGTCGGCCAGGCCAGTGGGCATCCCAGTGGCATCCAGTCGACAGGCGCAGGGAAACACCAGGATGGTCAGAAGATGGAAGTTTTAGGGGGCAAGGGGGAGCACAACATCACCACGACATGACGTAAACAAAAGGAGAAGAAACAAGAGAGCGAGACTACAGAACACGGACAACACTGTTTCTATTCAGTGACTCAGGACAACCTGAGACTGAGATCAGACAGACAGGGTGAAGATGCCCAGTGGACAACAGGACTCCATCCAGCAGCCCAGGCCTATAGCAGCATAACTAGGAGGTGGTCTAAGAGACTACAGAGCTAAAGGCTTTATCAAAAAGGAAGGTCTTAACTCTAGTCTTAAATGTAGAGAGGGAGTCTGCCTCCTGGACCAAGGTTGGGAGTTGATTCCGTAATAGGGGAGCCTGAAAGCTCTTCCACCCTTTCTAGACCTGAGTCTTGGGACAGCAAGTAAACCTGTGTTCAGGGAGCAGAATGTTCCTGTAGGACAGTTGGAACTATGAGATTTTTCAGATATATTGGAGCTTCTTCATGCAAGGCTTTTTATGTGGGAAGTAATATTTTTATTACGCATACTATACTTTGTTTGTTTGTTTGTTTCTTGTTTAAGAGTTCTGTTTATGCTGCTGTAACAATGTGAATTTCCCTGCTGCAGGACGATTACCTTAAATTATCTTATCTTAAATTCGAGTCATAAACTTGCTCCAGTGCAGCAGAAAGACAGTCCTATTTTTCTGTCACGTATCCTCATTGGGTTTAACAGCTCGGTTTTCAGTGTCACGCCAACAGAGGCCACTGAGTTCATTCAGACCTGACTGGATTTCAGTGCACCATCAAGGTCCTGATGATACCTTTCAGTAGAAAGATGTAACAAGCTGCTTTTTCAGAAATGTGTGTGCAGCTGGCATCTGTTCCCCCAGAGTTTTCTCTTTGGCTATATGTCTGGAAGCAACTCTGATAGCAGATACATTTGGCCCTAGTCTGGACCCCTTTCACTTTTACGGTTCAGTTACGGCACTGGGAAGCGTTATGTGGGCCAGGCATGGTCCAAAGATAATGAACTGGGCTAACGTAAGTCATGGCCTGCGCTGTATGGCTCAGAAATGACTCAAATGACAAAAGCCAGCTTTGACATCGTTTACAACAAGTGTTCAAATGTCAAAAGAAAATACATATTTGGGCCATGTCTGAGGACATGCGACTGAGTTTAGGCAGCCACTCTCACCCTGAGTCAACACCGCCAGTTAAAGCCAAAAACTGTGTGGGACATGTTTGTACAAAGCATTCTTTACCATCTGGATAATAATTCGCTATATTCTTCAGCAGATTAAAACTAAAACACACTGGATAAAAATGGCTATACAAGCATGTGAAAGCACTCTATCTTTGTGAAAAACAGATGCAGCAGGAGTTTTACAAGCATATTTGTATATAGATTTGAAGGAGGATTCTGAGTACTTCTTCTGTCTTAAGTTAAAAGAAGTCATGGCAAGCTTTCAGAAAAGGGACATAATGTCTATATCTCTGACATGAAGGTATTATGATGGAGATAAAAGAACCAGATGTTGATAATAAATCTAGACAATGTCAACTGTCGACCAGGGGAATTTCTTAAGAAGGATTTGTAGGGTTCTCAGAGGCACCTAAAAGGAGCATTACACTCTGCAAAAGATATATCTATGGGTGTGTGTACATATATGTATATATATTTCTGTATATGTATACATATGTATGTATATATATATATATATGTATTTGTGTGTGTATACACACATGCTTGTTTGGAAAGAAAAACTCCTTTCTAAAGGGTTCACATGGTGCTTCTTGTACAGTCTAATATAATTAATTTGTCACATTGCATGATGTGAAACTGGTAAATTATTTTACAGCATGATACACTGTATGGTTGGATAGATGTTGACTCGTGGCAACAGCAGAAGTATATCTGAGTGTATTTCAGGCTCTAAACGCAGCTTCATTGTGTCACTAGCAGGTTGCTGCTAGTGTGCTAATGCACCGATGAGTCTAAAGTTAGCACTGTCATAGTGGTGTCCACATGCTTTGAGAAGAAAATACATAAAATCAAGGAAAAGGGGTGTCTTTCTTCTTTATTTGAGTTGCACATTTTTCTTCCCGTTTCTCTGTTGTATTTGACACTGTTGTTGCTAGGTTACTGTGCTGTGTAGACACACTGATGTTTATTTAATGGTGCTACTGGTTGTCTAGCTGATGGAGATGGTAGGAGCAGCTCACTGTGAGATCCACGACCTCCGTTTTTGAGCTACGATGGACCATTTTTCCCAAGATTGCCCATATTTCGCCTGAGACGGCCGAAGTCGTACAGTGTGAACAGAATCGCAACAGAGATTTGCATCTCAACAAAACTCCAAGACTTGTAGAATAATATCCTACTGAAAGATGAGATCAAAGTAGAGTTGTGATGCCTTAATGATCAGTGCCATCAAAACCAAAAACAGGATTTCAGCAGGAACAGATCCACCATCAAGCACGACAGTGGAGGATTCAGGATTTATGATTTGGGGTCGTTTTGCAGCCACAGCACTTGTGCACCTTGCAGTCTTTGTGTCGATCAAAAACTCCTCTGTATAGCACACCTAGAGATAAATGTGAGGCTGTTTGTCCAACAGATGAAGTCAAAAAACATTAAAATGATCTGAAGCACACCAGCAACAACAAATCAGTGAATGGAATGAAAAATAAAATAATCAAGGTTTTAGAATGGATGCGTCAAAACCAATATGTCAACCAGACTGAAATGCTGTGGTGGGACTTTATGAAAGGTGTACAAATCTCTAGTTCTAAAGAAGAATGCCCCCCAAAACTCTAGACAACCATGTGAGACTGATGAAGTCACACATGAAAAGAGTAGTTAATTATCTCTTACAGCCATTTAATCACAGGGGTTCGTATGCCTACTTACTGTTGCCCACATCATTATTTTCTTTCTTCTCTTTCTGGGCTTAATCTTTGTTAGATAAATAACCTGACAGTGAAAAAAGGATGTATTGTTCATCTGAGGTTTTCCTGATATTAAAGTCCATTACTTTTTTTGTTTGTTTTTTATGCTTTTTAATGCATAACATTAAAAGAGGGGTTACTATCTTTTGCAAATGACTACATCGTGGTGCAATGTCTTAACAAGAGTCACATCAGGCCTTACTGTTAACTAGCTATACTTCCTTTTGTTCTGCTCATGAGTCCAACCAACAATAAAAGTAATAATCAATAATGCCTTATCAAGACTGCGTGGCCACAAGTGCCAGTCTCAGGATCAGTTTCAGGAATGGTCCTCTATGTCACGGATCTCGCACAACATACAAGTAGAATTACGTGAACCTGTAATGTAATGAAACCGTCGACAGGACGGCAGGGATGCGTTGGCAGAATGGAGCAGCAACGACTGGAGAAGCAGACGGATAACAGAAGTTTACCAAACCCTCGTCTGTTTATAATACAGTTGGCAAGCAGCTGTTCCCGTGTTGAGTGGGATGTTTTCAACAGACCGTGGTTGTTTGGCGTGCCCGGCGCAAAGTGCCAGGCAGCGTTTGGCTGAACTCAGTGCTGCCTGCCCCTCTGCACCACACGTGTCTTTGATTCATATTTAAGGCTTGAATAGCAACATCTTCTTGACATCACAGATGTTGGTCATTAATAGCACATGTTTGTCATCTTTTTTTCATCCTGTATCCTAATAGCTCTCAAACTACCCTTCCTTCCTTTTTTTTTTTTTTTTATCACTTACGTTTCCTGAGTTTCTTGGAGGAACATCTGAGAAAGATCGATGATTTAGTGCCTTGTTTGAATGAAGCTCACACGGAAAGTGGGGTATAATGTTGTCCTTGTGTGAAAGCTTTGCCTCTCAGTGATGACTGAAGCCCTTGTTAGAACAGTTGATTCCCAGCTTTCACTTGAACAATTCATTACAACAAGAGCTAGCGTAGCATGTGTAGAAGTGAACTGCCTGTGAAGCTCCTGAAAGATGCTGAACCTGATTTTTCTTCCCTTTAGTTTTCATAATTATGTGTTTTGTCTGTCTTTGCTCATTTCTTAACAGTATATGACAACATGTAGGACATTCAGGAAGTTTATATAAGCTTGCCTTGTGTTTAAGATTCATAGATCGAGGCTCTGTTTCTCGACGTAAAAGATGTTTGTTATTCCAAAGAACTGGTCATATTTTTCCTATTATCATTACCCTACTGGTTGTGTTTACAGCGTCTGCATAATTGGGATGAGGTACGGTTACTAAAAACAAGGACAATCTCAGAAACTTATATACACTGTCCATTTCACTTTCTGTCAGGTAGTCGAGACACACGACTGTACTTAGTGTAACAAGAGCTGTTCAAAAGTAACTACAGCACAGGCATTTACTTGACGTTTTCCACGCAGAAGGCACACGTGAAAGAAATGATGCAAATGATTCCAAACACATGATTTACTAACGGAGTAGCTGTGCAGGAAGTGCTCTGAAACAAGGACAGTTGGAGTGGTTTAGAAGCAACTGTACATGATTGTGAGAGGATTGTAGGCAGACATAATATTCAGAGACTCAGGAAAAACAGTGGGATTGTTTTACAAAGAAAAATGTAAATGTAGAAGTCCAGAACATCCAAGCAGACACCAGTAAAAATAGTTTTATATCCATGTAAAGCATGAATCCAGACAGCATGTGTTTGTACAGTTGTGTACTTGCCGAAAGTGTGTAGCGTCACAAAGTTTAAAAAATTACAATTGTGAAAAAAAAAACTGAAGACAGAATATTTTTCCTGATGTTCAATTCATTCATTTTTGAGGGTGTCTGGCTTTGATTAAAGTATTAGCATCTTTTGGTCAGTCTGATCTCTAAGTGTGAGCACCAAACAAACTAGCACTTTCTGCCAAACCAAACTAAATGGATCTTTTTACAGTGTCCTTCTTTTTTCTGGACAAAAAGTACCAAACTATGAGCGTGAACTCACCTTTGAGCTTGATTTACGTGTCTACGTAGCTGCTATGAATGTAACCTCAGTCGGGGCCGACGTCATAGCTGGCATTCATACCCGTCTGTTTGTTAAGGTCAGACAATGGAGCAAATGAAGCGTGCTGCATGTGAGCTGCAACTGAGAATGTTGAGCAACAGAAACTTATACTGATGTTAAAGAAACCCGTCTTTCTATCCGGCTGGAAGACGATGGGGAAGTAGTACCAGCTGGAAATGCATCGAAGCAGGCCAATCACATTCGTTCCAGTATGCGTCAACCCTTCGCTTAGTTATATTTATGGATAGGTATGCGTCAGGTTACGGCAGAGGTTACAGTGGAACATCCAGCCATGGCAGCTGTACGTTCTCGGTTCAACATAGAAGCATAAACCATCCATTAGTGGCATTATGACATCCTGGGAATCAAAATCCACATTAATCCGCTGTACAGCCTCTTAATGTGTTCATTAAACCTGTAGGGAAGGGAGGAACCACCAATTACATTTCAAGTAGTATGAGGAGCATGTACATCACCAGCAGCAGTATAGATGCTAATTGTTGTTGATGAAGCTGGATTCTTTAAGACAGCGTCGTAAACATGAGGTTCAC
Organism: Arrhamphus sclerolepis; assembly: GCA_037176975.1. Classification (NCBI taxonomy): domain Eukaryota; kingdom Metazoa; phylum Chordata; class Actinopteri; order Beloniformes; family Hemiramphidae; genus Arrhamphus; species Arrhamphus sclerolepis. The sequence continues at coordinate 5,865 of JBAMYA010028585.1, read as the reverse complement.
CAGATATATATTTAACAAAAACTATGAAAAAGCAGGCCTTGTGAATTTGCGTAACCATTACAATAGCACCCATCTGTCCGTCCATCCGGCGGCATGGAACCTTCTGTCTGCTCTCACAGGGCAAGACAAGATAGACCCAACACAGCACAGTACCACTGAATTAAAGCCACTTGATGTAGCAATAACACCTCTGACCACTTGAAGGCAGTATATCGAAAGAAAGTTAAAGAGTCAGCCCATGGCATAGGACAAAATTAAGTACACCTCTAGTGGGACAAAGAGGGATTACATGATGTACTGGAACCATTAGTGGCTCTTTTCTATTCATTATTATCACAGTGCATATGAGACAACAACTGAAGGCAAATAACTCCTTGTGTAGTGAGGTGAAGGTTCTGGGTCACAGGTTAACCCCTCCCACTGTGGTCCAATCAGGAGAGCATATAAAGGTTCTGGCAGCCATTGTTCTCCCCTTGTTTCCTGCTCTGGCTGGCTGTGTTAAACCTCTTCACCTAGAACTGGTGGTGAGTAGGATGACCATTTTTAAACAGGTTTTAATATCGAGTGAGCCAACTCATTTGAGCTATTCCTTTTCAGGTCCACCTGCTTTTGGTCCTGCTGTTTTGCCCTTTTAGTTAAAGTATTCAGTTTATTCTGAGCTTCTGTTTACTTTTGTTTACTGTGACCTCTGTTAGGCCTACTGTCTTTGTTTTGGGTTATTTTGTTTCTTTTCCTATTGTTTTTTTCTTCCTTTTAATGCCACAGTTTGGTTATTTCATCGAGTTTAACAAGCTGAGCTACTTTGTATGATTTATTTCTCTGCTTTAATTGTGAGTCATTTTTGTTTCCTGAGTGCTGTGTTGCAGCGGGGCTAAGCACAGATGGTGACGTCCCTCCACATTAATGCATTTCTGTGAGTAGACACCTGGAGCACCTGTTAAATTGCACAACTTGGTGGTGAGTTTGCTGTTCTGGATTTCAGGTGAGTACTGGTAGCACCCCCGGGCACACTCCCAGCTAGTCTCTCTCTCAGCACACGGCTTCAGTTTCTTTTGTTTTATAGTTTGAGTGCTCACATGTTTTTAATCCGTGTATCTGAGGCCTCTTTTTAAACATTATCAGATTGGTTATTGCCATTAATCATCTTTATAGTTTGGATTTGATATGAAAAATGTATTGTGATGTATTTTGAACCCACATCTCTGTCTCTGAATATGAGCCTGTGTGCCTGTTAGTCTCTTTAATTTGTGTTTATTATACTCCTTTTTCATATTTCTGGGGTTAAATTCCCCAGGTGGTGTTGTCTGGCCACTCTTTTTTTTTTTTGGTTTCCCCTTCATCCTTTTCCCCTTAATTCCTTCCCTCGCCACACTTGCATGTCTGAATGAAGTTGATTCAGATGCTAAACACAGCAGCTGTGTGTTCTTCCACGTGGTCAGAATGATACTGCTTCATAAAGTGGCTTTAAATAAGCTTTCTTATCTTTTCACGCAGCATATTCAATATGACACGGTCAAACTCCAACAGACACACTACAAAAATTATTTTAAGAGCCTCTGAGGTTGAGGACTGGATTTTGTAGTGTCTTTGTACTGTGTTTTGTTCTTTTGACAAATTATCATTGTCGCCTCAAATTAACCAATAAATGTTTACAAATAAATGAATAAAACTCTGGACTCTTTGTCAGGACATACCAACTGTAGAACCAGGAAGAGGCTTAAAAATCAGCAGGTTGTTGGACAGTTCCATTTAAAATGTTGCGTAACTCCCAGGAGACGCACTGAAAAATATGAAGTTTTTCAGATTTCATGACCATCTGGGCATCTTCTTCAGACTCCTGATGCCAATCAGCTGAAACCCAGTTGATTTACTTCAGATCTGCAAAAGATCAGGAAAAATGTGCCTTTCACTATTGGTTCACTGTCTATATGTCAGTATTTTATAACAAAACATACTACACAACAAGTACACTCTGCGACCTATTTAGAAGTAAATAGATAAATATACTGCTTTATTTCCTGGCACTATTTCAGTCCTCAACCGAAGTCCAAGTGGCTGCATCATTTGCTGGAATATTATCTTGTAACTCCTTCAAATTAAATTTGCTGACAGGAACTGCCTGATAAATTAAGTTGGAGGCAGCTGGCATTGAGATGGGGACATGGGCTTCCTGCCCTCGTTGGTTTGAATGGGTTTCCGCTACCAGCAGCGGGTGGGCTGTCCTGCTAATAATGCAGAATTGAGCTAGGGGGTGAGAGAAGGTCACTCTTACTCTGAGGAAATGAGGCTCTCTAGAAACAAAAACGGAAAAAAAAGTATGTGGTTTAAAACAGCCTTGGAGGCAACAAAGGCAGGATTGGAGCCAAACTATTGTTTCAGACTGTCTTTGTCTCAGTCCACCTTCTGTTTTTCACCTTTTGGTTTTCAGACAAAAAAAAAACAAGGTTGTTTTGTACCTTGAGTTCTCATTGCTTTTCCAGCCACTCAGCACACTGCTGCGCCTCACTCTGAGGGATGTTAGAACAACATTTTTGGAGTTATATGCGCCGCTGTGCGTGAGCCCCGTGCTGTAGGTCGCCAAAGCCCGTATGAATCAAGGTAGTTATGCAGGGTTAGCCAAATGAAAAGCCAAATATATTCTCTGAGACAGTAAATGGCTTTATCTTAAGCCAAACCAGTCATGATCCTATGAACTCATTATTCTCCAAACGCATGCCTGCCTGCATGCAATGCCATAAAGACACACGCGGAGACTCGGCTTCGTATGTGTGTGTGGCACCACCTTGTACGAAAATAAAGCTTGTAGTCGCTCCGATGAATAGGAGTTGTGTGCTCATGCTCACCGGGGATTTCCTGTGATATAGTCTCCCTATATTGCAGCCAGGGATAAAGCCTGATCAGGGGGCCCTTGCAATGAAACATGTGAGACCCTTGGCACGCCGGCTTAGTCATAGAGAACTGTGTCAAAAACATATTGTTTTGCTCCAGAAAAAAAAAAAGTGCAATAAAGAGTATAACACTGGTCATACTGTAGAGATGCATCATGTGTGATGGGAAACACCTGGTGTGCACAGGCTCCCTCGAGGGTGGATAAGACAAACCGCGAAGCCGAGGGTCAGCAGGTGGATGTAAATGCATTCCAGGAGTGATCATAGAGGGTTGCGTGTTAATGAGACACAAGCATCTTGAAACGGTCCCTTATGGTTTTCATTCCACCAAAGTAGTTAGCCCTTCCACGCGTGACTTGTGCAAGAGGGCCTCAGACAGATTTAGTAAATGGCTCTTTGTGTCATTCCTATGAAATTAGTGCCTTTTTCCTTAAAAGAAGTGGAATCTGTCTGTGGTCCCATACTTGACAGGAAAAATGATGCAGGATTTTTGGAATTTACTTGTTTTCATCATGGTTTCTTGCTAAAAAAAATGTCATTTTCACCTAAGTCACAATAATGCACAAACACAATGTAATAATTGTGCTGGGAGAAAACATAAATGAACAAAAAAAAGGCTAAATAGAGTCATTGGTCTGCACGCCTTAAGTCCAATTAAGGAAATTAGTTTGAGGCCTTCTTTCATCAGAGGATTCACACATTTTTGAATTGAATGGCTCACTATCAGCTTATTATCAAGATCTGCACAAGTCTGTTAACGACACAACACATTCATTGGTATTAAATGCGTTGAAGCATGAAAACATTTAAGGCCTGAGAAATACTGCGGTTTGACTATACGTTCATGTCTGTTTGTGGACACCACCAACAGCGTTGTGAATGCTTCTTGCTTATATGCTGTGTGGGCAGAGCGTTTAATACCGGAGGTCTCCACTTGGGGGCAGAATGCAGAGCCAGAGTCAAAAATACGACCTTATACAAGAAGCAAAATAGAATAAGTTACTCTTTTGTTTTTGTTGCAGTCAGACAGAAAAAAAAATAAAATAAAACAACACTGACCATTCACTCATTGACTAAAAACTAATTATAGATGTTAGACCATAAAATTAATAGTATTAGGGAAGGAGTTTGTCTTGTTTTACTGATGTGGGACAGTATTTTTCGTATGTACTACGTTCATACCACAATCAACACCACACAGCAAGCAGCTGTACAGCTTATTAAGGGCGTAACTACAGAAGAACGTCATGACAGTTCACTTGTGTCAACTGTTGCACTGATCTACACTTGTGCCTCTTGTGTTTAAATGGATATTGCATCTCACGTGCGTGTTGCATGGATGGCTAATGTGCCAAATGAAGACAGGATGTGCGTCAGCCGTGACGCGTTCGTGTGGTGTTGTGTTCTACAGCCAGGATTGAACCCACTTCTGGGTCTCAGGTTGGAATATCGGTTGGACCCTGTTCTCCAGTACCACCGCATAGAACTTACCAGGGAGACTGAGAACTGTGATTCCCTCTGGTCCCCCTCCTTGAAAAGAGAGGCCACTGCTCCGGTCTGCCAATTCAGTGGGACTGCTCTTGATGTGCATCAGAGATACAGTATATCAAACAAGACAGCCCAAAAACATACAGAGCCTTGAGCAACTAAGGTTTGACCTCTTCCACCATGGAGCCCTATTTCAGTAACTCACCTCCAGTAATGGGCAAGCCTGGCCCAGAGTCCAGATTCAGCTTTCTCTGTAGAAGATGTGTTGGAGGGATTGACAAGATCCATCAAGCAATCCTTCTGCTGCCTGACAACATCTCCACTCAAGGTCAACAGCACCCCACTTACTACGCACTGTTGTTGAAGCAACGCTTGATGGATTGCCAGAATCGCTGTATCGCTCCAAAAAGTCCCTTTCTGCGACTTCAATGAACTCCTCACACATTACAGAGGATGCCAGAACATGCCACCCCACAAGCTAACCAAGCTAGAGATTGCTCCTTCAGCCCAACAGCCTCTTTCACTCACAGTATCCATCACTGGGTTTGAGATTGCTGCCACAGCGGCCACTGACAATCTTCAAGCACAAAAACTTCTAAAATATGGGTTAAGCAGAGTTTAGGTACAAGGTAAGTATAAATCCAGAGAAAATGTACTGGCTCTTAATTTCTACCTTAGCACATCTCTAGTCTATTGTATTCAGATCATGGTACAGACCTACTTTAAACGGACATCATTTCAACCTCATAAAATCAACCTAAAAGTTTTTTTTTTTTTCCAGGTTATGGGAAAATATCATGTGCCTGATGTGTTTCAAATGATGAATAATTTTGACACACAAGAATTTTTTTTCCCAAACTTGAAACAACATTGCTGAGCTGATATTAAAGAACCAATGAAGTGACTTATAATCTCCCAGATGACAACAACAGAACCTAAATGAAGGAGTTGCATGTCAGAAGCATCTGGCATTTGTGAGGATTAAGCTCTGCTGTCTGCTTGAGTTTCTTTCTCCCAGAGGATTCAAACTCAGACTGATAAATCACTCCCAGCTCTCCGGAAAAAGCCCCCCGACACACATTTCACAGACTTGCAGTATTGATTTCAGGTTAGACCTGGATTTAAAATGGAACATTTAGGTCATGTTCCACATTTATTCAGACTAACCACGACTATTTTAGTCGATTATAGATTTATCAAATGGTCAACTTAAAATAAGAAGCACCATCAGTGAGTAAGAGCATTGGCATTTTCAAAATCTGTAAATCTAAATGATTTTTTCCCCCCAATCTTTGAAAGCTCTGACTAAGAGGAAATTTGAGGAAGTGTGTGTTGTTGCTTTTATAGGACAGAACGTTTGAAAGCAGAGATGGTATTAGACATTTCTTTGAAGAGAAGATGGATAGGTATATGTCATTTTTGAAGAGAGTTCTGAAGATTTACTTAAAAAAAAGAAACAAAAAAAAAAAAAGTAAGTGTCTCACCAGAG
>JBAMYA010028534.1:0-16154 GCA_037176975.1 Arrhamphus sclerolepis | reverse complement strand
TCAGTTGACAGCTCAGCCCCTCTCTTCACCCGAGTGTCCAAGACATATGGCCGGAGGTCAGATGACACAACCACAAAATCGATCATTGACCTCCGGCCTAGGGTGTCCAGGTGCCACGTGCACTGATGGATACCCTTATGCTTGAACATAGTGTTCATTATGGACAAGCTGTGACCAACACAGAAGTCCAACAACAAAGCACCACGCGGGTTCAGATCGGGGAGGCCGTTCCTCCCAATCACACTCCTCCAGGTCACACTGTCATTGCCCACCTGGGCGTTGAAGTCCTCCAACAGAACTAAGGAGTCCCCTGGTCAGCACACCTTCCAGTACTCCTTCCATGGACTCCAAGAAGACCGGGTACTCTGCGCTGTTGTTCGGTCCGTAATCTGAGACAACAGTGAGAGACCTACCCCCCACCCGAAGGCGGAGGGACGCCACCCTCTCATTCCACGGGGAGAATTCCAACACATGGCGGCTGAGCTGGGGAGCTATAAGCAAGCCCACACCAGCCCACCGCCTCTCACTGTGGGCAACTCCAGAGTGGCAGAGTCCAGCCTCTCTTAAGGAGTTGGGTTCCAGAGTCCAGACTGTGCGTGGAGGTGAGCCCGACCATTTCTAGTCGGTACCGCTCCACCTCCTGCCCAAGCTCAGGCTCCTTCCCCACCAGTGAGGTGATATTCCATGTCCCCATAACCAGAGTTGTTGTCCTGGGATTGGGTCGTTGGGGCCCCCGCCCACAACTGCCACCCAAAACACAATGCACCATCCCCCTATGGCCCTTCATGCAGGTGGTGAGCCCACTTGAAGTAAAATGTTATTGATATATTTAAATTTATAATGAAGAAACATGACATTACCATAAAACAAACAAACTTTGTCATGCATTGTCTTTGTAATAATGTATATGAAAATATAAAAAATGTGTTTAAAGCTCATATTGTCATTATTGAAATATCGTATATTGTGATATATATTGTTATTGAGTTATTGTCCAGCCCTATTTCTAATATGTAACAGTCTCTAAACACTCAAAGCGACTTTCCATCACATGGGTCCAGGGTAGATGTACGGTCATGATGGTCCGTTTCCAGGAGCTGCACCACAATAAGAATCTTCAGTAACTTCTAAATGCAGGATTTACATGAACAATGCAAGACAGATAGTTAGTGTGACGCTTCGGGTTGGTTGTGTCGTCATCACCACAAAAAACAACAAAAACTGCTGCACACGAAATATCCAGCAACCAGAAATGCAGGAACCTCCTCACCTCCTCCCAAGTTTATGCTGTTTTTCAGGTTTGCTTTATCTTCTTTTTGTTCTCATCTTCATTTATTTTATTGGCGATTGACAAATAGTGAAGTTGGAGATTACTGCCACTTGGTGGTTTGAAGTGTTATTTTGGGTTTGACCCTAAACGAAGACGCCAAAGTTGAAAGGTCGGAAGAGGTCAGCTGCGTTCCACTTCGTCCGAGGTTTTACCCCAGACCCTTCTAACAGAAATCCACCTAAAGAAACTGGATTTGATTCTCTCTGCTACAGGAAAATCTAAATGAGCATCTGTCGTTGGAGTATGAATGTGAGAACGAATCCTCTGGAACAAAAGTTTCTCATCTTCTCGTCTTTAGTAGCAGCAGCCCACGTGTGCATTTTGACACGATGACCTGTGGACAGAAGAAAGTGCGACGACTCTCGACCCTGAACAGTCTAGCTAGATCTGGTGTGGCGGAGTTTTTCTAATGTTACAAGTTGTTGCAACAGCATGTTAATAAAACTGCAGAACACAGTTTGTCAGGCCAACATTAATCTCACGGTGAAAAAAATTGCAAGTTCTTTTATGTATAGATGTATGTATATATGTATATGTGTGTATATAATATAAATTACAAAGAAATTAATGCATTTAATCGCAGTTTGCGTTCCAAACAACGCTGAACGTTTGTCAGTGAACTCTTTCTTGGTCCACTGATCACAGGAGAAACGGGTGAAAGCGTGTTGCTGGGAATGATGAAAGGCAAATTTAAAAAAAAAAACAACAACTATGTCATGGAAGCCTCGATAAAAGAGTGGTTTTGTTCAAAAAAAAAAAGAGTTTGCATACCAACGAAGCTCTTCAACCCTACGGTACCATCTAAATGTGCTGTGTTCCATTTGTACTGGGAAGTCGGGATTTCAGAGATCTGGAACACCCCGTGAAGTCGGAATTCCGAGTTGGAAAGTCAGAGAATCCTCACCACCCGAGAGTTGACAGTCAAAGATCGGGGCCCCGGGTGTAGGTGTAGAGTTAGGCTAGCAGTCCCGTTAAGAGCAAGAGGTGTCGGCAGCCCAAACTCGGATCACATGACTGGCTTTGGGTAAAGCAAGTGCGTACTAACCAGATCCCATTTGAATGGGAAGGTATGGACATTGGACGCTTGGGCCACACAATGGACATGCGTCCCTTAACAGAGTACACTGGCAATACCCAGTACAGCCAATCGAGATTAATAAATTACAAAGACTCAAATGAATTCGATTAATTTTCCTTATTAAATTCAAACTGACACATTTTCCCTCAGACATGATGCAAGTCAACAAGACGTACGGCACTAAGAGACTTGTGAGTCGACGTCCTCGGTTTGTTTCTGCTGCAGAAGTCCCAGCAAAGAGAGCAAGGTACGAGTCCCACACACGGCTGATGCACCCACGGCACTGTTGGTGCACTTTATCTGCTAGTTTACAGTCACCCAACAGTCTCTAGATTGCTTTTTTGTTTTGTTATTTTCAAAATATAAGTGAAAGTAACAAAAATAAAAGTGATGAAATGACACAACAGCAAACTGGAGTTTGCTTTTCAGAAATGAGCACAATTCTTCAAAAGAAAGAAAGAAAAAACAAAGAAGGAAAGAAAGAAAGCCACAGCAGTAAAAGGCAAAATGATAGAATTCAGTTCAATGTTCTGATGACCAGTTGTGGAAAATCTAAAATTTCACTGCTGAATTAAACGCTTTGCGGCTGCAGTTCAGTTTGCTGGCTTGGAAATACATTTCTGAAACTACTTTCTCCAAACTCTTATGAAACTGTGACTGAACATGTGTGATGTGAGCTAGAACAAGTGCAGAAAGTCAGCTTTATGACGGACATTTGGGTCTCTGACATGACAGCTGACCAGTATTGGACTGGAACAAAAAAATAGGCCTACGTGCTGTGAAAATAAAAGATCAATGAGCGGTGAATGTTAACGGTTCCACATTATGCAATTTTGATCCCCATTTATGTTGAACAACCACCACAATAGAGTTGTTTTAGTTTGATTACAGCTGAAAAATGTCTAGAAGGTCCTGGTACGGCTGCTTTTTTAAAACTTAGTTGTTACTGAGTCAATAATGCGCCTCTTACAGTGGCAGCTGGATGGCCTGAACGCTGGGTAAATGACCGTTTTTAGACCATTTAGTGCCAATGAGAGTCAGGAAAAGGTTATTATTGGGCCTTTAATGGTAATTTCTGTTACTTCCATCAAACCAATATGTCTGCTGTTTCTGTTAATAACCTTTTTATTTTAATTAAGGGCAAATTAGTGTGTGAAAAGGCAATCTTACTGACTGTATATTTGGTCTATATAAGTGTGCAAAAAGTAGAGGAGTGGGCTTATCTTTGGTTCCAAATCCAGTCGTCTAACAGATGTGTAAGTAACTCTTCCTCCCTGCAGGAGGCCTCAGACGAATTCTACCGCTGTACCAGACAACTGGGACAAGACACAGATCTCTGAAACTGGATTCTTGGTATTATGAACACACCACACCTGCTAGAAGGAACCAAATCCACATCATCATCCTCACTATGTCCTTCATTGTTTATTGGAATTATTTGCATTTGCAGAAAACATTCAAGGTTAATGTATCAAAACTGATTCCATTTAAAGCGACACAAAGGAACCTTTGCAGTTTTTAGCTCAGAGGGTCCCCCAGAGAGATTTACTCGTTAAACTAAACAAAACCTCATAATTCCTTCTCCTCCCCTTTTGCTTATTTGCCGCTTCAGCTCTTCAAATCGATTTTAAACCACATCTTGTTTTCACGCATATGTTCATCAGCATTATTTTTCTGGACAAACTCAGAGTGAGACACCAGTTCAGCTCTTGGGACTTGGTTGCAGGACTCCAGACTCAACAGATATTCCCACCTCCGTCTACCTAAAGACGTTGCTAAGCAAACCAAAAGGTATCAAGACCTCAGTGAGTCCTGGGTCCTGAGCCTTCCCTCCACTACTAACAACGTCTGACTCCATCTCTTCAGGGACTGAACGTTCTAGCAATCTAGAAGCACTTCCAGCAGGACACCATCAGGGACAAAGTCCACAGCATGATGTCATCGGCTCATTTGTTGCTAAGCTACAAACAGAACACCCCAGTGCATGTGGGTCATGCTGGAACCACGCCTCTCTCTGCTCCAATAGCAACCTTTCAACAGTTTGTCAACTGCTCCACCAGAGAAAATAATAGGCTGGATTTGTTTTATGCAAACATCAGAGATGCAGATCATAATCTGCTTTCTCTTTTGCACACATCATGAAAGTCCTGGACAGACTTATCAAGGGTCCACCTGAGTAAGCAAACAAGCAGTGGCGTGCACAGACATTTTGGGGGGCAAGTGCTCAGGGGGGGAAAAGGGCACTTTCTAGCGCACATGGAACACTTCATTATACAAGTGTGAGATTGAAAAAACAAAACATTACACGTACGTTGAATGCAATTTGACTTTTATTTGTAACATTCTCTAAACATGAGTTTTCAAAGTCACACCACCAACTGATAAAGTCCATATCCTATATTAACCATATACAGTCATCATCAAGTGCCTAAACACAGCACCCTAAATACATTAAGAACTACAAATTAAATTTCTTGTAGCAATTATTGATTTTTTAATTGTCATAATTCCAACCCTCCTCCTTTATCCAGGCTTGGGACCAGCAAAAGTGACCTGAAATAGACACTCTGGCTTGTCTGTGTTTTTAAGTAGTTTTAAACCTTGTGATCCACAAAATGTAACAGTAAAATAACATTTTTAACCACCATAACGCTGTTAACAAACTACATTGACAATCTACATGGACCAAAAAGAGACAATAGAAAAAACAGTGGCGATGTGAAAAAATGATGGGAACCAGTCTGTCCTAATTCAGGCTAATGGTTTTGTTTGGTCACATACACTGTGCTGGTTCACAGGAAGAGTGGTTCATCCTTATTTTGGTCAAGATTCTCCTGCAGGTTCAGCAACTGCAGCACTTGACTTAACTCAGGCTGCGTTACAGTCCGAGGCTGCGGCGGCAGCAGCTTCACTCAAACCCGATTCATGTGCAGTTTGGACGCGTAGAAGTGAACATCTGCTCTGACAGCAGCTGGGGGCGACTGCTGCGTGAGGACTATCCGCTGCCTGAGAGCGCTTTGGCACGGCAAGGTCCCCACAGCAGCACCCGCTGCCTGCTGAGGCTGAGAGCGATACGAGCTTTCACGCCAGTCGTCATAAGTCTCCAATAACACCAGAAAAAGTTGCCAGATGTGGCGCTAGTCGCTTTTTAGAATAAAAGTCGCTAAGGGGGACTGAAAACTCGCTAAATATAGCAACAAAGTTGCTAAGTTAGCAACACTGCTGCTATGTTGCTGCAGCGCATCTCATGCTGCCCTGCACGCGTGTTCACGTGACAAAGGAAGAGGTGGCGCATTTCAGGGTGTTGTTTTCAGTCGTTTTTAATCGTTTTTAAAGATCATTTCAACACTGGCCTCAGTAAAATGTTAATTATAAAAATAATAATAATAATAATGAAGTTTCAAAAGGGCACTTTCATTGACAAGGGACAGAGGGGCAAGTGCTTTAGCACCACCTAGTGTCTTTTGTATGCCACTGCAAACAAGCAGTTCCAGGACCTGATGCAGTTTGCTTATTGTTGTGGGGTTGGAGTTGAAGACGCCAAGCTGCTGTGAGCTGCTTAGCTAATATAAAGCTTTTTGGTTTTCAAGCCAAAAAGAAACGTTTTTGTGAAAATACAACTGTCTCTGATTAAAAGAAATGTATTTTGTATTTGTAGATGATTGTGACTGAAAATGTTTGATGTTTGTTTTCTTTTTCCAGAAAATCTCACTCCAGCCCACTTCAGATGAGTTTCAGAAGGTTCAAGGTCTTTTCTTTAAAACCATGCAAGGATATGATATCAGAAGTATTGAGAGGATTCAGAACAAAGCTCTGTGGGAAGTCTTTCTGTGGTACGTATGTGTTTGCAGCTTCCAAATCAAACTCAAGACTGTTTATTGGTCACTTTTATATGTCAAGTCAACAAATTCTTAGATGTACAACTGTAGCTTTGAGGTTTTGTCTGACACAAATATTGCACTGCCATTATTAACTCACCAACCAGCCTTATTTGAAGCTGTTTTTACACACACACACACACACACCTGTGTGTTTGCCTTGCTCAAGTTCAAACTGAGCATCAGAGTGGGGAAGAAGGGATATGATTGACTTTTAACGTGGCATGGGTGTTGGTGCCAGACTGGTATGAGTACTTCAGAAACTGCTGCTCTACTGGGATTTTCACCCACAACCATCTCTAGGGTTTACTGATAATGGTCCCAAGAAGAGTAAATATCCAGTGAGCAGCAGTTGTGTGGATGAAAATGTTTGCTGATGTCAAAGGCCAATAGCTGATAGGAAGACTGCAGTAACTCCAACGAGCGCTTGCTACAACCAAGGTATGCAAACTACCACCTCTGAACACACGTCAAACCTTGAAGATGTTCTACAGCAGCAGACGACCACACCAGGTGCCACTCTTGTCAGCTAAGAACAGGAAACAGAGACTACAATTCACACAGACTGACCAAAACTGGACCATGAAAGACTGGAAAAACGTTGCCTGGTCTGACGAGTCTGGAGCTGCAACTGCAACTTTCAGATGTTAGGGTCAGAATTTGGAGGAAACACCATGACAGCATGGATCCATCCTGCCTTGTATCAACGGTTCAGGCTGGTGGTGGTGTACTGGTGTGGGAGGTATTTTCTTGGCCACTTTGGGCTCCTTAGGTAGGCTGCAGCATTTAAACCAGGCTCAGTTGGTACTGAGTACTGCTGCTGACCATGTCCAACCCTTTATGACCACAGTGGACCATCTTCTGGTGGCTACTTCCAGCAGTATCATGCACCATGTCACAAAGCTCATATCATCTCAAACTTGTTTCTTGAACATGACAATGAGTTCACTGGACTCCAATGGACTCCATAGTCACCAGATCTCAGTCCAATAGAGCAGCTTTGGGATGTGGTGGAACGGGAGATTCTCATCATAGATGTGCAGCCGACAGATCTGCAGCAACTGCGTGATGCTGTCATGTCAATATGGACCAGAATCTCTGAAGAATGTTTCCAACACCTTGTTAAATCTCGAGGCCGTTCCTTTGTGCTACATGTCACTGCATGCACAGCAGCTCACTATTATATCCAGTCATTCGAGTCCATTAGGAATTAGGTCGGGCTACATATTTACACCATATCGTCCCCACTACACATTATAGCAGCGCTAGTCATAAGTATGGCTTATGGTCATATCAAGATGATGTAATATTCTATTAGAATGGGGAGGACCAAGTAGTCATGAACATTTCACACAATCTCATTTCATACAATTTTAAAATATCTCGTAAGGTTTCTTATGTCTCACTCTCCATTAAAGGCAGAAGACTCAGATGAAGACCAACAACAATGGGCGCAATGTGACAGAAAAACAGCTTTTTCATGGCACAGACTCTAAACATGTGGAAGCAATCTGCCGCAACAACTTTGACTGGCGGATCTGTGGGACTCATGGAACTGTTTATGGCCAAGGTGAGAAGAAGAAATACTGATTCAGACCTGCTATGTCGTAAGAAGACAAAATATTAGCTGTACTTACTTTCTCTTGACTCTTATGACAAAACCATCACTTTACACATGTGATCATGTACGTTCATCTTAGTTAGCATCTGGCTAGCTCCACATTGTAAACACGATGACCATGGTTGCCATGTCAGATTACTGTAAGCGTTTTAATAGTTTGAATTTTACTTTCTACAAATTTGTGTATAAATACTGGCAGTGTCTTTTTCAGTTGTGGACATATTTTATGTTTCTGAAATTGTAGTTTGAGACACATTAATGATAAAAACGGGAAAGATGTGGGGAAGCAGTTTATCTGATTGTGGATTTGTCTGCTAGGCCAACCCGCTGATAGTTCTTGGTTGAATCTTACAGAGTCCTATTAAAGTTTAATGGACAACACCGTTAAAGGGCAATTTGTCTTCTTATAAGTCGAACTACTGCTAAAACAATTTTAGAAGCTTTTTTTAGGGGGGTTTCAAGTTCCTTTGCGCTGCTTTAAATGTAGACTTGTAGAAAGCAACAATTGCTCCTCTAAGATGACTGCTGAAGTCTTTCCACTTCGACATTATGCTAACATACCTGAATGCTTCAGACCTGCAAACTACACTTCTAAAGAGTAGCTCACACTTGTTATTGATCAGGTAATCAGGTGTATTTGAATACCATTTTTATTGCTGTGGAAACAGTGAGACTTCTCTTTGTCTTTGTTAGATATACAATAGCACACTGTAATATATCCCATTGTTTATTTAACCACATGTAAGACTTGCTGGGAGCTAAAATTTTATTTGTTTCCAAATCCAGGTAGTTACTTTGCCCGGGATGCCACATACTCCCACAACTACACCAGTGACACAGCCATCAGAACCATGTTCCTGTCCCGGGTGCTGGTGGGAAGCTACACCAGAGGTTCTTCGGAGTACCGCCGGCCTCCTTCCAAGGATGGTGGAGACAAAAACTTCTACGACAGCTGCGTGGACAATGTCACAAACCCCTCCATATTCGTTGTGTTTGAGAAGCACCAGATCTATCCAGAGTACCTGATAAGGTATGGGAACAGCCAGAATGCAGACCCACTGGATGACATAGTCCGTTATGCACGGACATCGGGATGGATACCAGGATCGACATCAGCATCAACATCAACATCATCAGCAGCATCAACAAACAATTCCTGTGTTATAGCTTAACAGCATAAGTGAGAGTGAAGTTTCTAGTAATATAGAATAAGAAGGTCTCTTAGCATGTTTCTGTTAGCTTAGGTCCACAGTGGTTATATCATCTTCATTACCAGGAGCCTACCTGCAACAATGTTTTAGGAACTTGTAAGGGTCCGAGACAAGTCTTTCCTTTGGTTAGGTATTTTAACTCAACCCTAAAAAAACTGCTGGGTCGAAGGTGATCCAGTCTTCTCAATGTTCCCTTCAAGTTCTCTTATTCATGTCTTCCATCACGTGTATGCAAACACAAATGCGTGATTGGTTGGTCAAACTATGGAATTGTTGGCCCAATTACAGTTCCAGTTGCCAAGGTTTTACCCCAAAGCCCCGCTAATTGGAATTTATTTATTAAATTACCACATCTGTCTTAGTGGCACCATGTCCACTTTGTTTTAAATAAGACTTTTCTATCTAAATGAAAATGATTACTCAAGATAATTTCTTGGTCGAGTGGGTTTAGAGAGTCCTTTAATATTGAAGCACATAAAATTTATTTTAGACTGTAATTGCTTTGGTAATTTTTAACACGCATGTGTGAATTTGTGGAAGTTTCATACGATAGTTATTTTAAATTGTACCTTTCAGCGTGACTTGCACAGCCGGCTTTCAGAGGTCACATCAACAGTCAGGGACTCTGTTCTACAAATGAACAGAGGACATGCTGACTCATTCTTTCATTTATCATCTGGTGACTGTTTTCTGCTTTGGTTCTGAGTCAGTCATGTTCAGGAACATTTTCCATTGTCTGCTCCCAGTTGTGTTTTCCAGCTATGCCCATCGTATGTCCTTCCAAAAATAAATTTGTTTAATTATTTGATCTTGTGTTTCAGTTTGTCTTCATAACAACAAATCGATCATGAGAAGATCTAGTACAAGTGGATGAATAAAGGGTAGGTGTGCCCTGCAGGATGCAACACCCAGTGGTAGTAAATAATCACTGCACTGCAGAAAACACTACCTAAAATACCAAAAAATAAACATAATTCTGGGTGAAAATGGCGAACAGGATATTTTGTACTTGTTTCCAGTTTAGATATGGTATGCATTCAAAAGTTTGAATCAAGTGTTGAAGTAAAAGAGAATAATTCACAATTCTAGGTCCTGGAAATAGACACATGAACATGTAAAAAATAATAATAAAAAAATAAAAATCAAATATATTTAATATTTTCTAGCTAACTGAGGCATAAAAAATATTATCAATTTGTTTATAAATTCCCATTTCAAAATGAGCTTCCATATTTTTTATCACGACTTTGATTTCATATTATTTTCAACTACTTGATGGTTAAAAAGCTAGAATGTTCAGCTGTGAAAATATTTTTTGAAAAATAAATTAATAAAAATAAAATTAATTCACCTAAATTAAAGCATGTGAATGAAGGAATTTTATTTGATTAATTTTACAAAAAAATTATTTTAGGATAGTTAGTGGATAGTTGGAAGGATAAACTTGGTGCTTTATATTATTTCCAGGGTTAAATCGGGTCAATCAGAACCTGTGTGGAACGGTGGCGCCCTCAAGCGGACGACCGCAGCATCACAACGGTTTTCGTTCTAAAATTAACTAAGTTTCGGTTTCCAGGCAGCAGAAATGATACCTAACGTTCTCTCCTCCCTTTAATCAATACAAAGCAAAGTTCCTTCCTGCTTTCACACAGAAGGAAAAGCGCTGGACACCGATGGAGTCGGAAATACTGAAGTACATCTGCGCCAATCAAGGAGCAGTTAACGCTGATGACATTAAATACAATCTCTTTCCTGGAGATTCCACCAACGACATCCTCCGCAACCAGCAGAAGTTCGCCTTGTGTTGTTTAAGTGGAGAGCAGAAAGTGGTGGCGAGGACGAGTCTGAGGCTCTGCAGAGCTAAAGGCTGTGCGGGAACCTGCGGAGGGCTGCACCTGTGTAAAAATGTCTTTCTCGCCGGATTCTGTCGCTTCACTCGGCCGGGGTAAATACGTTTAAAATCATTTTTACATTACAAGTTGTAGCTGTATTCGTGCGAGATAATTATTTAACATTATTAAATGAACAGTCGTACGTGTATTTCGGTGGGGAAAAAGGTCAAATTTAATGTGAATGCTTGATTTAAGTGGTGCGTTTAAGTTCCTGCCGTTTCTAACGTAAATGTGATGTTTTTAATAACTAAGCAGACTAGCTCTACTCGTGCTAACGATTATTTTTTCCACATAAATCAAAAGGTTGTCATTGGTTAAAAATCCGCACTAGTTTATTCAGAAAACCTTAGTAAGCTGGTTTTGCGTGTTTCATATTTCGGAGTCAAACGTTGTAATGGTCGGAACCGCTCCCTTAGCCTTCAGTAATCAACGGTAAATACACTAACAATTTATTTGAGCTGCAATAATGTAATTCACACAGAATTGGATTAGTTTTTATTACGTGTGTTGTTATATTAATTTGTTTTAAAAAACCCGTTAAGCAGCACTTCAGAACACGTAAATGAACTTATCAGGCGAAGTTACCGAAGTACTGAGATAGCACTGGCTCTTGACCCCTTTAGTGGCTGTTTCATGTTTTATAATTAAGCAAACCCACATGTGGGCGGGTTCTATCTAATCCAGAGTTTATGACCAGGGTTGCCAGATCTGGTTGATGGTTTCCAGCCCAAACACAACTCGTGCGAAAACTGTAAAACTAAAGAGCACGTCATAAGCAAATGAAGCTTCAAAACAGCACTGGATAGCCAAAGAAAAAATATTATGTAACCAGGCTTCCAGGAAGTGCAATCAAATTGAGTAGATTCTCTATGATTTCAAAATAAAGGAAATGATATGAGCAAAAAGAAAGCAGTTTATTGATATGTGTAAGTTTCTACTCTTCTCTATAATGGCAGCTATTTTATTAATAATTTATCCGACTTTTTTTTTTAAGTTGTGAAAAGCAGTCAAAACTTTATCAGCCCACCCAATACTATATTTTCCATATCACTGTGTTCAAAAGAAGCCCAATCTGGCAACACTGTTCGTGACTTGCATATATACACATTTGTCTTTCAGATATTAGTTTAAAGGTGTAAATCATTCGGCATAGTGTTTTTAGAGTAATTGCTTGTTCTGTTTTTCACCCCACTGACAAATTTAATAAGCACACTCATGACTAAGCCTTGTTTCATCTTTTATAACAGAAGAGTCTGCATCTTCTCCCATGAGTTGAACTCTGACCACAATCGAAGGATCCTGAGAGAGCAGGAGCTGGACAGTCTGAACCGTGCAGAGCTGTGCATGCTGCTTCTGCAGAACGACAACTCGCTCCTGCCTTCTGTGAGCTCTGATCTGACGTCAGCTTTACAACCGATGTTAGCCTACTTTTTAAACAATGTTTTAATTCAAAGTTACTCTGTGTTTCCTTCTCGTCCCCACCCCAGATATGTCACGATTACAACAATGGTGATGGAGAGTTTGGCAGATGTACGGATGGCGCTGGTTGCAAAAGGCTTCACATCTGTGAGAAGTTCGTTAGCCGCGACTGCTGCTGCTCAAAGGTCCATGATTTTAATGCTCCCCAGCCGTTAAAGACCCTGCGTGAAAAAGGGGTGCCCGACACGTTCCTGCAAATCTTGAAGTGCATTTATGCAAATAAAGAAGCGTTGAGGTTGTATGACATCAGGTGTGGCCAAAGAGGCAGGCGCCAACACGAGCGGCGCAACTCTGCAGCAAACAGCGATGATGGTGGGTACTGCAAAAACAGAGGAAGAGGTGGGATCAGAGGGGGCAGGGGGAGGAGAGGAAACATGGGCAACCAGAAGCATGCTACTTCCCTCAATGACATCATTGCTAACATCGATAACTTAGATCTGTACACCAGCAATGGACTAGGTGAGAACAAAAGTCCATTTAACACATCAACTAGTGACATTTCTGCTGCTGCCAACGATTCTGATGTGAGCAGCGACAGCAGTCACAGCGCTCGGAAGAAACGATACCGTCCGCCTGCCAGAGGGAGAGGCGGTAACCGGGGCAACCATCCACAGCCTCAAAGAACTCCGACTGAGATCTGCATGTACTTCATCAAAGGACACTGTAAACACATGGGTGAGGAGTTATTAGTGCAGCTAATGACGCTTATTTTATGTTTTGTTTGTTTTTTTATCAGGTATCATTCGTTTTATGATCCTTGTCTTTTCAGAACGATGTTTCAAAGCTCATGACAAGATGCCGTACAGATGGGAGATCCTGGAAGGTAATAAGTGGACCGCCTTGCCTGACAATGAGACAATTGAGAAGGACTACTGTGACCCCCAAAATTCTTTCAGGTACTTGCTCTACTGACACTCGACTTCAGCTTCTAGCTCTAAGCTCTCCTCCTCAGTACAAAGAATTATTCTGGTTCCTCCAGATTCAAAATTGATTTCCAGGAGACAGGACCAGTGGACACAGAAGGTGTGTTTTCCAGAGCGGGGGATCAGGGTACATTGGGACGCGTATGTCCATTAGCAGAAACAGCCCTTCAAAAGAGGCTTTGAGGAACCTTTGCGGGGTGAAAAATGTTCTTGTAGTAGGATAGGTACCCAGAGAGGCCCTGATAAAGTTCTGGATTGTGGGGGGGCAGTGGTGTTGACGCGCTGATTGGCTATGCTGTGGGCGGGAGATGATGTCATTCAGCAACCTAATGTCTGCTTCATGTTGCTCTTCTGTTGTCTGTTGGATTTGTTGTGGAGGAAAAAAACCTTTTTTTTATTAATCCGTCTCAGTGACATCTTGAGCAAGACTGGAAGTAAAGATGTGACACTCTCTAGGTTTTCATGAAGTTTAATTCCACTGCCTGCAAGGGGAGGCGAACAGAACTAGGGATGTGACTTTTGGTCAAAGACACTATTCGAAATCTGCTAAAAGCTATTCGAAATTTGATTTGAAAATCGACACGAAACGCACACGCACACCCCGATATTTAAAGCATTTGAACGGTCAGAGCAGAATAAATCTGACATATTTTTGTGAAAATATGTGGGTGGAGACGGGTGCGCAGCCTATTGACAATTAGACCGTCTGCGGAGAACACGCGCTCCGACGGCACGGACGTTGCAGGCACACACAGGTAGGCGCTCGCCAACTTAGCCAGGCGGGGTATTTCTGTTGATTGACTTTCCACCATGTCATCGGGTCAGTGTGGAGCGGTGGGCATATATCCCGGCAGTACGTTGCCCTCTCTGTGCTGTAATCCTCGCCAAAGAGGACAGCGATTGCTGACAGCATCCTTTTGCGAATGTTTGGGTTCGCTGGGCCCTTCATGTGATTCTGCTGCCTCTCCGGTCTCCTCATCATCTGCCATAGGCGGGAGGTTTCTCACCTCGGCCTGCACCGTGCTTCTCATCTCATCAGTTGCGAACCTCAGGGGTTTGTGTCTGGGATCCAAGAATGAGGCAGTGTATGCCACCTTACGTGCGCTGCTGGCATCTTCAGGTGCAAGGCGCTCTTTCAGTGAGGCAGACACCGCGTCTTTGAAATCGGTGACTTTGAGATGTTTGCAACCACTGGATAAATCACAGAGAGCGACACATGAGACGCTCCACATAACGCAGTGGTGGCACATCTGAGTGAGTGCAGCACAGGCAGAAGTTCCTCCATCACACCCCAGCTATCATCGGCCAATTCCAGGGTGCGCGCATCCGATCATTTGGTGACATTTCTGGATAAGACGGCGCACACAGCCCACCTCTGTTCTAACAAGCGCTCAAACATGTCGTGTGGAATTCCATCTTCTCTGGCAGCTTTGCACCAACTCTCAGGTACGTTTAGGAGCTGTTGCTTTTGCTTCGGTGCTTCTGTTGCCACCGTGCTGTGATGGAGCTGAGACGCCAGACGATCGGCAGCTTTTACGACGTGGTTTATGTTTTGCAGTTTGAAACCGTCGTTTGTAGCCAGTTGAAGGGTCCCATTAGGCTAGAGCCATGTTACTGGTGCTGTCATGCACGCACGCGGTGACTTTTCCAGTGAGACCCCAGTGGTCCCTCGCGTTAGACAGGACATTTGCAAGATTCTCAGCCGTATGTCTCTTGTGCATGGCTTTGGTCTGCAGGACAGCACTCTGCAACTCCCAGTCTAGCATGTAATGATAGTTGATGGTGACATAGGATTCATTTGTCAGCGCCGTCCACGAATCTGTGGTTATTGACGCTTTCTGGGCATTCGCTAGTTTTCTGTGTAGGATGCCTGCATTTTCATCAGCATTTTCCAGCCTGCTAGTCATCGTTTTTCGACATGGAACTTTGTATTCAGGCTCAAGAAAGTTCATCAACTCTCGAAAGCCTTCTCCTTCCACAAAGCTAACAGGTAGCATATCTTTAGCTATCATCTTAGTGAGGAGAGTTGATATTTGTTCGGCACGAGTGGCAGTCAACTGAGATGACCTCACCATGAAAGCGGAGACTGACTGCTGGCCGAAGTCACTTCTACGGGGTGTCTCGCTTTCAGGTGGTTGTGCATGGTGGTGGTTGATCTATGGTATACCAGCTTTACCTGACAGATGTTGCATTCCGCTTCATTTTCATTGATCAAAGTAAATGAGGACCATACGGAACTTTTGCTACCTCGCTGCATTTCTGCATCGCACCTTCCCATTCTTCTTCTGTTATTTTGACTACCTTTACAGTACGATAGCGGCACCTTCTGGCTGAAGTAATACAACAGATTAAGTTAGGAACTAGGAAGCGCCTTCATTTTTGTTCCGTGCTCTTTTTTTCTTTTTAGTGGAACGCAGCGTAAACCAAAACGGCATTTGGAATTACTATTCTTTATTGGAACGCGTCACGAATATTCGACTCTTCGAAAATCATGTTCCATCCCTAAACAGAACGCTTCAGGTGATCATTAATGATCGCAGAGACAAGAGAGCAGTGGAGAAAAGTCCCAGAGAGAGGAAAACCCAAAGAGCTATAACATCCCTGGGTGACGCGTGAAAGGTTCCTGGAGCAGTCGTCTAGAATCAAACATTTTCTGTCCAGAGAAGAAAAAACCCGTGTGTGTTTGTGTGTGTGTGTATGTATGTATGTGCATAGAAGATCATGTTACTGGAGTTCTTACTC